>CANTUR010002154.1:0-2500 GCA_947683625.1 Mallotus nudiflorus
GCTATTCTATATTTCCCTGAAAAAGGCGCTCAACCTACAGGAACTGTTCATGATATTTTAATTTTAAGCAAGGGGGTTACAGAACTTCTTTATCCCCCCTTCTCTTGTTCTATTCATACTTTATTCATACAGAATTCATACGTATTTTTTTTTTTCTTACTTAAATCTTACTTAAAAACTTAAAAATATTATATTATATAATATATAAAATATTATATTCTAATTATATTCTATTATATATTATTCTAATTATATTATATTAAATATAAATATACTTAATATAATATAAATTACTTAATATTCTAAATATACTTAATATTATAATATACTTAATATTATATTTAATTCTGTTTAATACTATTTAATATTAATATTTTAGTATTAATATTTTAGTACTATATTTAATACTATATTTCATATTTTAATACTATTTAATTAATACTATTTAAATTTCAATTTTTAATACTATAATTTCAATTTTTAATACTATTTAATTTCAATTATTAATTATTATTTATATTTTTTATATTATTTTATATTATTTAATTAATTGTTAAATTGAGTTAAATTGAATGCAAGTCATTCTTTTGTTTTCGTCATTGTGTATTTTTTTCTTAATCTATTCACATTTATATTGACAACAGTCTATCAACTAAATATAATACGATCTGAGGTAATTGGGTCTTTTCTGTGGATCTATTTATTCCTGTTCCATTGATTTGGTTTTTTTTCTTCATTCAAGTGATGGGTTTCTTAGATTTGTTTGTGATACAAACGTTTGTTTGATTGAAAAAAAGGTTATAAATTTGAAAAAAAAGGTTATAAATTCTAAAATATAAAGAATATTTGAAATTCTTTTTTATATATAAAAAAAAAAAAAAAAATAAATGTATACGTATAATAATACGTATAATAAATAAATCTAAGTAGAATAGTTAAGTCGAAGACATAAATATAACATATAACAAATAAAATATAAATAGAAGAAAATATTAAGAGAAAATATTAAGAATGGGTAGCGTAAGAGCCGGGAGGAAGAAGTTGTCTATAAAAATGGACTTTATCTTTCAATCTCTTTTTTTTTATGTTCAGAATTGATTAGAAATTTCTTTATTTAATTTCTTTGAATTTTAAATTTGATTTTATTTCTTGCTAGTTTAATATTTTGATTGTGTCATGTGCTTCAAGCTCTTTATTTATTTTGATTCTGTTTGTAGAATTGAATTTTTTTTTTTTTTGGGGGGGGGGGTTGCTAACTCAATGGTAGAGTACTCGGCTTTTAAGTGCGGCTAATATCTTTTACGCGTTTGTATGAAGAAAGGGATTCGTACATATCATCGGTATAGTTCGTAAGACCACGACTGATCCTGAAAGGAATGAATGGAAAAAACAGCATGTCGTATCAACGGAGAATTCTGAGAATATTTCATTTTTGTCAGATCGTGCCAAACCTTATTTGAATTATTGGTGCGGAACATAATAATAATAAATGAATTCAAGGTTGGGTTGAGTGAATAAATGGATAGAGTCCTACGGTTCCAATTATAGGGAAACAAAAAAGCAACGAGCTTACGTTCTTAATTTGAATGATTATCCGATCTAATTAGACGTTAAAAAGAAATTAGTGCCTAATGTGGGAAAGGCTTTTCTGTGAGCAGATTTTCAATTTTCTTTTAATGAGTCCTAACTATTAGTTATTCCCCCTTATTACTTATTAGGGGAGATAAATGTGTCGAAGAAAAAGTATATTGATAAAGATGTTTTTTCAAAAATCAAAAGAGCGGTTGGCTTGAAAAAATAAAGGATTTCTAATCATTTTTTTATCTTTTTATTCTATAATGAACATAAACCAATTAGACGGAAAAAGGGAGGATGGGAATCCGTTGATGAGTTTACCTATTTCTTTCCGAGGTATCTATTCTTTTCTTTTATACTACTTTGTTTTTACTGTATCGCAGTATGTATCATTTAATAACCCAATAAAAATCCTCTATCCTTGCTTCAATCCAATTTCATTTCAAATAAAAATGGAGGAATATCAAAGATATTTAGAACTCGATAGATCTCGAAAAAATGACTTCCTATACCCATTTCTTTTTCGGGAGTATATTTATACATTTGCTCATGATTACAGTTTAAATAGATCTACTTTGTTGGAAAATGTAGGTTATGACAATAAATCTAGTTTATTAATTGTAAAACGTTTAATTATTCGAATGTATCAACAGAATCATTTGATTATTTCTACTAATGATTCTAATCAAAATCCATTTTTTAGGTACAACAAGAATTTGTATTATCAAATGATATCAGAGGGGTTTGCAGTTATTGTGGAAATCCCATTTTCCCTACGATTAGTATCTTCTTTAGGAAGGTCAGAGATAGTAAAGTCTAATAAATTACGATCAATTCATTCAATATTTCCTTTTTTAGAGGACAAATTTCCACATTTAAATTATGTGTCAGATGTATTAATACCTTACCCCATCCACCTAGAAAA
>CANTUR010002154.1:15000-17500 GCA_947683625.1 Mallotus nudiflorus
TTAGCAAAAGCAATGTCTCCTTGCATAATATGGATTCCAAACATTCATGATCTGGATGTGAATGAGTCGAATTACTTATCCCTCGGTCTATTAGCGAACTATCTCTCCAGGGATTGTGAAAGATGTTCCACTAGAAATATTCTTGTTATTGCTTCGACTCATATTCCCAAAAAAGTGGATCCCGCTCTAATAGCTCCGAAAAAATTAAATACATGCATTAAGATACGAAGGCTTCTTATTCCACAACAACGAAAGCACTTTTTTACTCTTTCATATACTAGGGGATTTCACTTGGAAAAGAAAATGTTCCATACTAATGGATTCGGGTCCATAACCATGGGTTCCAATGTACGAGATCTTGTAGCACTTACCGATGAGGCCCTATCAATTAGTATTACACAGAAGAAATCAATTATAGACACTAATATAATTAGATCTGCTCTTCATAGACAAACTTGGGATTTGCGATCCCAGGTAAGATCGGTTCAGGATCATGGGATCCTTTTCTATCAGATAGGACGGGCTGTTGCACAAAATGTATTTCTAAGTAATTGCCCCATAGATCCTATATCTATCTATATGAAGAAGAAATCCTGTAACGAAGGGGATTCTTATTTGTACAAATGGTACTTCGAACTTGGAACGAGCATGAAGAAATTAACGATACTTCTTTATCTTTTGAGTTGTTCTGCCGGATCGGTTGCTCAAGACCTTTGGTCTCTACCCGGACCCGATGAAAAAAATGGGATCACTTATTATGGACTTGTTGAGAATGATTCTGATCTAGTTCATGGCCTATTAGAAGTAGAAAGCGCTCTGGTGGGATCCTCACGGACAGAAAAAGGTTGCAGTCAGTTTGATAATGATCGAGTGACATTGCTTCTTCGGCCCGAACCAAGAAGTCCCTTAGATATGATGCAAAATGGATCTTGTTCTATCCTTGATCAGAGATTTCTCTATGAAAAATACGAATCGGAGTTTGAAGAAGGGGAAGGAGAAGAAGTCCTCGACCCGCAACAGATAGAGGAGGATTTATTCAATCATATAGTTTTGGCTCCTAGAATATGGCGCCCTTGGGGCTTTCTATTTGATTGTATCGAAAGGCCCAATGAATTGGGATTTCCCTATTGGGCCAGGTCATTTCGGGGCAAGCGGATCATTTATAATGAAGAAGATGAGCTTCAAGAGAATGATTCGGAGTTCTTGCAGAGTGGAGCCCTGCAGTACCAGATACGAGATAGATCTTCCAAAGAACAAGGCTTTTTTCGAATAAGCCAATTCATTTGGGACCCTGCAGATCCACTCTTTTTCCTATTCAAAGATCAGCCCTTTGTCTCTGTGTTTTCACATCGAGAATTCTTTGCAGATGAAGAGATGTCAAAGGAGCTTCTTACTTCCCAAACGGATCCTCCTACATCTATATATAAACGCTGGTTTATCAAGAATACGCAAGAAAAGCACTTCGAATTGTTGATTCATCGCCAGAGATGGCTTAGAACCAATAGTTCATTATCTAATGGATTTTTCCGTTCTAATACTCTATCCGAGAGTTATCAGTATTTATCAAATCTGTTCCTATCTAACGGAACGCTATTGGATCAAATGACAAAGGCATTGTTGAGAAAAAGATGGCTTTTCCCGGATGAAATGAAAATTGGATTCATGTAATAGGAGAAAGGTTTCCCATTCCTTAGCCTGAAAGATATGTGGCCATGAAATAGGGATTCAGTGGAACAGAATTGACTGGGTGGTAGAGTCGTGGAAACACCTGTTTCTTCCATATTTTGGACATGGAACAAGATGTTACTGCGGAAACATGGAAGAATTGGAATCTTAGATCAAAACACTATGTATGGATGGTATGAACTGCCTAAACAAGAATTCTTGAACAGCAAGCAACCAGAACTATTACTCACTACATCAAAAAATTTCCATTAATGAAAGATGTAAATCCATTGGAAAATCAAAAATACGTATGTCGGATGAAATGGTGGTTGTTGCTATCTGCTCCAATAACGAATCATTGGTTTAATTGAATAACTAAAAGAATAACTAAATAAAATAGATAGACCCTTCTCTTCGTCTCAGGTCGATGGATCTTCTCACTTAGAGGATCCCCTATATGGATAATACACATTCCAGTTGACCGGGCCTAATTCTAATTGTTTTGTTCCGAAGCAAAGATATCCACGTGGCGGTTCGTCCTATTCAGATATTCACGACCAAGAAGTACTGGATTCTCTTTCGGATAGGCCCTGAAAGGAGAAGGAAGGCCGGAATGCCAACAGACGTCTATTATTGAATTCACCCGACCCGAGAGTACCCATTTTCTTTTTTATTTTGGGAACATCCAGTGCCAAAGTCACTGAATGAGTAAGTCGCCAATCCCTAAAACGGACTATGTAATGTACTTTATCTGTTGGGTTACGGGCGGGCATTTTACCAGAGGTTTTTATTGTATCAACTACCCTTGTGTAATTCCTGTTGAAGCATATACTCG
>CANTUR010002154.1:35000-43336 GCA_947683625.1 Mallotus nudiflorus
ATAAAACTAAAAAAGAGTACTTACCTAAAATATATGATCCCCTATTAAGTGGGTCTTACCGCGGGAAAATCCAATTTTTTTTTTCACTCCCAATCCTAAATAAAACTCCCCCAAAAAATTCCACAGATATGGTTTGGATAAATAAAATTCATCTTATTCTTCTTATTAGTAATTATATAGATATACAATTTGAACCAAAAACAAATAGAAAATTATTTTCAACAGAAATTGCTTATTTCTTAAACTTAATTAATGAATTGGCCGGAAAATCGATATCAAGTTTCAATTTTAAGGGACTCTTATTTCTAGATTATAAAGAAGAAAAAATGGATTTAGAACTGTTACAAATTTTAAAATTTGTATTTAATCCAGTTCTAGCGAATTCAAAAAATAAAACAATAAAAAAGAATTCTACTGGAATAAAAGAAATAAATAAACAAGTTCCTCGTTGGTCATACAAATTAATCGACGATTTGGAACAACAAGAGGGAGAAAATGAAGAAAACATGGAGGAAGATCATGAAATTCGTTCACGAAAAGCCAAACGTGTAGTAATTTTTACTGATAATCAACAAAATACAGATACTTATAATAATACCAAAGACACAACGAATTTTGACCAAATAGACGAAGTTACTTTGATCCGTTATTCACAACAATCAGACTTTCGTCGAGACATAATAAAAGGATCCGTGCGAGCACAAAGACGTAAAATAGCTATTTGGGAACTGTTTCAGGCAAATGCACATTCTCCCCTTTTTTTGGACAGAATAGACAAATCCTTTTTTTTTTCTTTTGATATTTCCGAACTGATAAAAACAATGTTTATAAATTGGATGTGTAAAAACACAGAATTCACAATTTCAAATTCTACTTATACAGAGAAAAAAACAAAAGAAAGTAAGAAAAAAGACGGGGACAAAAGAGAAGACGACAAAAGAGAGGAAAAAGCTCGGATAGAAATAGCTGAAGCCTGGGATAGCATTCTTTTTGCTCAAGTAATAAGAGGTTGTATTTTAGTAACCCAATCGATTCTTAGAAAATATATTATATTGCCTTCATTAATAATAGCTAAAAATGTCATTCGTATACTATTTTTTCAAATTCCCGAATGGTCGGGGGATTTAAAGGATTGGAGTAGAGAAATGCATGTTAAATGCACCTATAATGGAGTTCAATTATCAGAAAAAGAATTTCCGAAAAACTGGTTAACAGATGGGATTCAAATAAAGATACTATTTCCTTTTCGTCTAAAACCTTGGCACAGATCTAAGTTAAAACTCCCTCATAAAGATCCAATGAAAAAGAAAGTACAAAAAAAATGATTTTTGTTTTTTAACAGTTTGGGGAATGGAAGCTGAACTCCCTTTTGGTTCTCCCCGAAAACGGCTTTCACTTTTTGAACCCATCTTTAAAAAACTTGAAAAAAAAATTCGAAAAATGAAAAAAAATGGTTTTCAAGTTATAACAATTTTAGAAGAAAGAAGAAAATTATTTCTAAATTTATCAACAGAAAAAAAAAACTGGGTCGTCAAAAACATTTTATTTCGAAAAGAAATAATAAACAAATTTTCAAAATCAAAAAGAAATAAAATTCGATTATCTGGAGTTAACGAAGTATATGAATTGAATGCAACTAAAAAAGAAAAAGATTTGTTAATCAATAACAATAATCGGACGAGTCATAAATTGTCCACCCCAATTCGATCTATGGTTTGGGCAAATTTTTCACTAACAGAAAAAAAAATGAAAGATCTTTCTGCTAGAAGAAAGATAATCCTAAATCAAATAGAAAAAATTTCAAAAGAAAAGGAAAAAAAAATTCTAACCTCGGAGATAAATATTAGTCCTAACAAAATAAGTTATAATGCTAAAATATTAAAATCATCAAAAAATTTTTCACAGATATTAAAAAGAAGAAATGCTCGATTAGCAAATAAATTCCATTTTTTTATAAAAATTTTGATTGAAAGGATATACATAGATATCTTTTTAGGTATCATTAATATTCCGAGACGCAATGCACAGCTTTTTCTTGAATCAACAAAAAAAATTATTACTAAATACATTTACAATAATGAAGAAAATCACAAAAAAATTGATAAAACAAATCAAAATACAATTCACTTTATTTCGATTATAAATAGAAAAAAGTCAAGTAATCTTGCTGTTTTTAATAAGAATAATAAGAATTCGCAGA
The DNA here is from genome assembly GCA_947683625.1 of Mallotus nudiflorus. Classification (NCBI taxonomy): domain Eukaryota; kingdom Viridiplantae; phylum Streptophyta; class Magnoliopsida; order Malpighiales; family Euphorbiaceae; genus Mallotus; species Mallotus nudiflorus. The sequence goes on from CANTUR010002154.1 coordinate 37,201, forward strand.
TTTTTTGTGACATATCTTCCTTGTCACAAGCGTATGTATTTTACAAATTATTACAAATCCAAATTATTAACTTATATAAGTTAAGATCTATCCTTCAATATCATGGCCTTTTTATAAAGAATGAAATAAAGGAGTATTTTAGAGTCCAAGGGATATTTCATTTCGAATTAAAAGAAAAAAATGTTAGAAATTCTGTAATGAATCAATGGAAAAACTGGTTAAAGAGTCATTATCAATATAAATACGATTTATCTCAGATTAGATGGTCTCGATTAATACCACAAAAATGGCGAAATAGAATCAATCAACACTCTATGGTTCAAAAGAAAAAATTAAACAAACGGAATTTATATGAAAAAGACCAATTAATTCAGTTTGAAAAAAAAAATGATTTTGATTTTGAGGCAGACTCATTACCAAAGCAAAAAGATAATTTTAAAAAACACTATAGATATAATCTTTTATCATATAAATCTATTAATTATGAAAATAAGAAGGACTCATATATTTATGGATCACCATTCCAAATAAATAATAAACAAAAGATTTCTTATAATTACAACACAAAAAAAAGCAACCCTTTCGACATGTTGGAAGGTATTCCTATCAATAATTATCTAGCGGAAGATGACATTATTGATATGGAGCAAAGCAAATATTTTGATTGGAAAATTCTCCATTTTTGTCTTAGAAAAAAGGTCGATATTGAATCTTGGATCGATACTGGAAGCGAAGATAAAAAAAATACTCAGACTAATAAGTCTCAAATAATTAAAAAAATTGATAAAAAAAAGATTTTTTTTCTTACAATTCACCAAGATCAAGAAATCAATTCATCCAATCAAAAAAAAAAACCTTTTTGATTGGATGGGAATGAATGAAGAAATACAAAAAGGTCTCATATCAAATTTTGAACTTTGGTTCTTTCGAAAATTTGTAATACTTTACAACACATATAAGATAAACCCGTGGGCGATACCAATCCAATTTCTTCTTTTCAATTTTCATAGAAATGAAAATGTTAGTAAAACTAAGAAAATCAACGAGAAGAAAAATGGCGATCTTTTTATATCTATATCATCGAATGAAAACAAAATTATTGAATTAGAGAATCGAAATCACGAAGAAAAAGAATCCGAAGACCAAGCGGACTTTGGATCAGTTTTCACAAATCAAGAAAAAGATATTGAAGAAGATTATATGGGATTAGGTATGAAAAAAAATAGACATAAAAAGCAAAACAAAAGTCATACGGAAGTAGAACTTGATTTCTTCCTAAAACGATATTTATGTTTTCAATTAAGATGGAATGGTTCTTTAAATCAAAAAATAATCAATAATATCAAAGTATATTGTCTCCTGCTTAGACTGACAAATCCACGAGAAATTATTATATCTTCTATTCAAAGACAAGAAATAAGTCTGAATATTCTGATGGTTCAGAAGGATTTAACTCTTACAGAATTGATGAAAAAGGGAATATTGATTATCGAACCTGTTCGTCTGTCGGTAAAAAATGATGGACAATTTCTTTTGTATCAAACCGTGGGTATCTTATTAGTTCATAAGAACAAACAACAAATTAATCAAAAATACAGAGACAAAATCGATTCGATTTCTATTGAAAGGCATCAAAGTATAATTGGAAATAGAGACAAAAATGATTATGATTTACTTGTTCCAGAAAATATTTTCTCCCCGAAACGTTGTAGAGAATTAAGAATTCTAATTTCTTTCAATTTAAAAAATAAAAACAATATTCATATAAATACAGAAATTTGCAACGGTAATAACATAAAAAACCGTGGTCCCGTTTTTGATAAAAGCAAACATTTTGATAGAGATAAAAATAAACTAATTAAATTCAAATTTTTTCTTTGGCCCAATTTTCGATTAGAAGATTTAGCTTGTATGAATCGTTATTGGTTCGATACTAATAATGCCAGTCGGTTCAGTATGGTAAGGATATGTATATATCCACGGTTCAAATTTTGGTAAGGATGCATTTTTCATATATATCCCATAGCATATTTCATCCAGAAAGGAATCAATGGAATTTTTTTACTTTTCATTTTAGGTAGAATTTTGTTCTCTTTTGTAAGCGAAGAAATATATCATCCTTTTGTATCTATAACCGAATAAAAAAATTGGATTGATTAATGAGAAATTTTCAATTTTATTTGACAAAATTTTGAATTAGTAACTTGAATTACTAACAAGTAGAGATTTTTATTTTATGTATATCAAATTAAAATGAACTAACATTATTATTTATTAATACAATACATTTTTTGATTTTTTTTTATTACTGATCAATAGAAATAAAAAAGATCTTAATCTTAAAAAGGGTGGGCTATTTTATGGTAAAAAATTCATTCATTTCAGTTATTTCACAAGAAGAAAAAGACGAAAACAAAGGATCTGTTGAATTTCAAATAGTAAGTTTCACTAATAAGATACGAAGACTTACTTCACATTTGGAATTGCATAGAAAAGACTATTTATCTCAGAGAGGTTTGCGGAAAATTCTGGGAAAACGGCAACGACTGATGTCTTATTTAGCAAAGAAAAATAGAGTACGTTATAAAGAATTAATTAGCCGGGTAGATATTCGGGAATCAAAAACTCGTTAATGTGAAGAGTTTTTTTGAATTATTTGATTTATTAGATCGTAATATGAACTTCTTTTTGTTTTCAATAATTCATGAAAAAATGGATCGAGGAAATTCCTATGAATGTACCAGCTACACGAAAAGACCTTATGATAGTCAATATGGGTCCCCACCACCCATCAATGCATGGTGTTCTTCGACTCATCGTTACTCTAGACGGTGAAGATGTTATTGACTGTGAACCAATAGTAGGTTATTTACACAGAGGGATGGAAAAAATTGCGGAAAATCGAACAATTATACAATATTTGCCCTATGTAACACGCTGGGATTATTTGGCTACTATGTTCACAGAAGCAATAACAGTAAATGGTCCAGAATTGTTAGGAAATATTCAAGTGCCTAAAAGAGCTAGCTATATCAGAGTAATTATGTTGGAATTGAGTCGTATAGCTTCTCATTTGTTATGGCTTGGTCCTTTTATGGCAGATATTGGTGCACAGACCCCTTTCTTCTATATTTTTAGAGAGAGAGAGTTAGTATATGATTTATTCGAAGCTGCCACCGGTATGAGAATGATGCATAATTATTTTCGTATCGGGGGAGTAGCGGCCGATCTACCTCATGGATGGATAGATAAATGTTTGGATTTTTGCGATTATTTTTTAACAGGAGTTGCTGAATATCAAAAACTTATTACGCAAAATCCTATTTTTTTAGAACGAGTTGAAGGAGTAGGTATTGTTGGTGCGGAGAAAGCAATAAATTGGGGTTTATCAGGACCAATGCTACGAGCTTCTGGAGTACAATGGGATCTTCGTCAAGTTGATCATTATGAGTGTTACAACGAATTTGATTGGGAAGTCCAGTGGCAAAAAGAAGGAGATTCATTAGCTCGTTATTTAGTCCGAATTGGTGAAATGATGGAATCTATAAAAATTATTCAACAGGCTCTGGAAGGAATTCCGGGGGGGCCTTATGAGAATTTAGAAACCCGACGTTTTGAAAAGGATCCGGAATGGAACGATTTCGAATATCGATTCATTAGTAAGAAAACTTCTCCTACTTTTGAATTACCGAAACAAGAACTTTATGTGAGAGTCGAAGCCCCAAAAGGGGAATTGGGGATTTTTCTGATAGGGGATCAGAGTGGTTTTCCCTGGAGGTGGAAAATTCGCCCGCCCCGGTTTTATCAATTTGCAAATTCTTCCCGAATTAGTTAAAAGAATGAAATTGGCTGATATTATGACAATACTAGGTAGTATAGATATCATTATGGGGAAGTTGATCGTTGAAATGATAATTGATACAACAGAAGTACACGCTATCAATTCTTTTTCTAGATTAGAATCTTTAAATGAGGTCTATGTCTATGGAATTATATGGGTGTTTGCCCCTATTTTGACTCTTGTATTGGGAATCACGCTAGGCATACTAATAATTGTATGGTTAGAAAGAGAAATATCCGCAGGGATACAACAACGTATTGGACCTGAATATGCCGGTCCTTTAGGAGTTCTTCAAGCTCTAGCGGATGGGACAAAACTACTTTTCAAAGAAAATATTTTTCCCTCTAGGGGGAATACTCGTTTATTCAGTATCGGACCATCCATAGCAGTCATATCAACTCTATTAAGTTATTCAATAATTCCTTTTGGCTATCACCTTATTTTAACTGATCTAAATATTGGTGTTTTTTTATGGATTGCCATTTCAAGTATTGCTCCGATTGGACTTCTTATGTCAGGATATGGATCAAATAATAAATATTCCTTTTTAGGTGGTCTACGAGCTGCTGCTCAATCGATTAGTTATGAAATACCATTAACTCTTTGTGTGTTATCCATATCTCTACGTGTGATTCGTTGAAACATAAACTTTTACCTATTCCTTTATTTTTAGGAAGAAAGCGAAATCCATTGAATAGATATCTTCATTTTTTATTCATCATTTGGGTTAATGAACTAAATTGGATAGTTATATGAGTGAAAGAAAACAACTTGTCAATTTGCAGTAAAAAAATTGAGACTCATTTCCTATGTACAAGAGTAAAACAGAAATAAACATAAGAAAAGAAGACCGTTTGCCCCAAGATTGGTTGATTAGTCATCCTGGCTTGACGCGGGCTCAAAAGATCAACCCTATTGAGTTTATCATTTATATGTATTACCATAATGCTAACATAACTGGCCATTGAGAAAAAATGAGTGGATGGTTAGGAACACCAAGATACACAAAGGATTAGTAATAGAGATTTTAAAAATTATCTATCTAAAAAGATATTTCGGCAGAATATAAAAGTATATTAATTGGGGCTTTAAATTGGTAGAAATGATCAGGCAGTACTCCCCATGATTCCGATCCAGAGTATGCTCCTGCCCACTGATTAAAGAAATAACTATCAGGAACGAAATAACCCTTCCCCCCTTTAATCCCCCCTTTGTTTTTTTTCAGAAAGAAGAATAGGAACGAACAAAAAGAATCTAATATCTAATTACAATAAAATAAAAAATCAATCTTTTTTATTCTTTTTTCCTATATCCATATTCATATAGACGGAATTCGTATCATAATTCGGAATATCTAATTCTTTTTCGTAATCAAAAATGATAGGTTGAAATTGGTATTTTTACAAAAAATATTTTTATAAATAAATTATAAATAATATAAATAAAGAGTATTTTATTGAAAAATTTTGAAGTTATTACTCAAAAAAGAAAAATTGAAACTATTAAAGGATGAGATTAATTCAGAAGTACTTTTTTGTTAGTATTATAACAGATAGAATTTCATTGCGCGAATTTGGGAACGTCGATAGATTTATTTTATTTTGATCCTATATATCTTACAAATATATATATCCTACAAATATAGCAAAATAATTTATAGCAAAATAAATAATCCGATCGGGTCCTTAAATTGTTTTATGGCCTTTGAGGAGCCGTATGAGGTGAGAATCTCATGTACGGTTCTGTAATAGCGATGGGAACAGTGATGTTATCACCGACTATGATTATCTAACAGTTCAAGTACAGTTGATATAGTTGAGGCACAATCAAAATCTGGTTTTTGGGGGTGGAATTTGTGGCGTCAACCTATAGGATTTATCATTTTTTTTATTTCTTCTCTAGCAGAATGTGAGAGATTACCTTTTGATTTACCAGAAGCAGAAGAAGAATTAGTAGCAGGTTATCAAACCGAATATTCAGGTATCAAATTTGGTTTATTTTATATTGCTTCCTATCTAAGCTTATTAGTTGCTTCATTATTTGTAACAGTTCTTTACTTGGGCGGTTGGACTATCTCTAGTCCGTATATATTCGTTCCTGAGCCTTTTGAAACAAATAAAATTAAAATAAGTGGAGTCTTTGGAACAACAATTGGTATCTTTATTACATTGGTTAAAACTTATTTGTTCTTGTTCATTCCTATCACAACAAGATGGACTTTACCTAGACTAAGAATGGATCAACTTTTAAATCTTGGATGGAAATTTCTTTTACCTATTTCTCTCGGCAATCTCT
>CANTUR010002155.1:0-56099 GCA_947683625.1 Mallotus nudiflorus
GTGTAGGCCCATGGATTTGATAGAGTGGGCTTGCGCACTTGGGCTTCAAATGGACGTTCGTGGCGGCATCGGTTGACCCACGGGGCCCATAATATATCAAATCGAAGCTGACTTAGAGGGCTATAACGGGCCACCACAAACTATGTCTGTAGCGGGCCGTCCTCAGGCCCAAATTCCTTTGTTTTGGGGCCTGAAAACCACTATTTCGGCCCATGGATTTGATTGTGGGCTTGCGCACTTGGGATTCAAATGGACGTTCGTGGCGGCATCGGTTGACCCACGGGGCCCATAATATATCAGATCGAAGCTGACTCAGAGGGCTATAGTGCGGGCTCTAAAGCCCATCTATAGCGATTTGTCTTTGGGCCCAAAAACCCATGTTTAGTCCCATGGATTTGATAGAGTGGGCTTGGGCACTTGGGCTTCAAATGGACGTTCGTGGTGGCATCGATTGACCCACGGGGCCCATAATATATCAAATCGAAGCCGACTCAGAGGGCTATAACGGCCCGCTATAAACTATGTCTGTAGCGGGCCGTCCTCGGGCCCAAATTCCTTTGTTTTGGGGCTCGAAAACCACTATTAAGGCCCATGGATTTGATTGTGGGCTTGCGCACTTGGGCTTCAAATGGACGTTCGTGGCGGCATCGGTTGACCCACGGGGCCCATAATATATCAAATCGAAGCTGACTTAGAGGGCTATAATGGGCCGCTACAAATTATGTCTGTAGCGGGCCGTCCTCAGGCCCAAATTCCTTTGTTTTGGGGCCTGAACTGAAAACCACTATTTCGGCCCATGGATTTGATTGTGGGCTTGCGCACTTGGGATTCAAATGGACGTTCGTGGCGGCATCGGTTGACCCACGGGGCCCATAATATATCAGATCGAAGCTGACTCAGAGGGCTATAGTGCGGGCTATAAAGCCCATCTATAGCGATTTGTCTTTGGGCCCAAAAACCCATGTGTAGGCCCATGGATTTGATAGAGTGGGCTTGGGCACTTGGGCTTTAAATGGACGTTCGTGGTGGCATCGGTTGACCCACGGGGCCCATAATATATCAAATCAAAGCTGACTCCGAGGGCTACAGTGCGGGCTATAAAGCCCATCTATAGCGATTTGTCTTTGGGCTCAAAAACCCATGTGTAGGCCCATGGATTTGATAGAGTAGGCTTGCGCACTTGGGCTTCAAATGGACGTTCGTTGCGGCATCGGTTGACCCACGGGGCCCATAATATATCAAATCGAAGCTGACTCAGAGGGCTATAACGGGCCGCTACAAACTATGTCAGTTAGCGGGCCGTCCTCGGGGTCCAAATTCCTTTGTTTTGGGGCCTGAAAACCACTATTTCAGCCCATGGATTTGATTGTGGGCTTGCGCACTTGGTATTCAAATGGACGTTCGTGTCGGTATCGGTTGACCCACGGGGCCCATAATATATCAGATCGAAGCTGACTCAGAGAGCTATAGTGCTGGCCCTAAAGCCCATCTATAGCGATTTGTCTTTGGGCCCATAAACCCATGTTTAGACCCATGGATTTGATAGAGTGGCTTGGGCACTTGGGCTTCAAATGGACGTTCGTGGTGGCATCGGTTGACCCACGGGGCCCATAATATATCAAATCGAAGCTGACTCCAAGGGCTACAGTACGGGCTATAAAGCCCAAAGTATAGCGATTTGTCTTTGGGCCCAAAAAACCATGTGTAGGCCCATGGATTTGATAGAGTGGGCTTGCGCACTTGGGCTTCAATGGATGTTCGTGGGTGGCATCGGTTGACCCACGGGGCCCATAATATATCAAATCGAAGCTGACTCAGAGGGCTATAATGGGCCGCTACATACTACGTCTGTAGCGGGCCGTCCTTGGGCCCGAATTCCTTTGTTTTGGGGCCTGAAAACACTATTTTGGCCCATGGATTTGATTGTGGGCTTGGTCACTTGGGCTTCAAATGGACGTTCGTGGCGGCATCGGTTGACCCACGGGGCCCATAATATATCAGATCGAAGCTGACTCAGAGGGCTATAGTGCGGGCTCTAAAGCCCATCTATAGCGATTTGTCTTTGGGCCCAAAAACCCATGTTTAGGCCCATGGATTTGATAGAGTGGGCTTGGGCACTTGGGCTTCAAATGGACGTTCGTGGTGGCATCGGTTGACCCACGGGGCCCATAATATATCAAATCGAAGCTGACTCAGAGGGCTATAATGGGCCGCTACATACTACGTCTGTAGCGGGCCGTCCTTGGGCCCGAATTCCTTTGTTTTGGGGCCTGAAAACCACTATTTTGGCCCATGGATTTGATTGTGGGCTTGGTCACTTGGGCTTCAAATGGACGTTCGTGGCGGCATCGGTTGACCCACGGGGCCCATAATATATCAGATCGAAGCTGACTCAGAGGGCTATAGTGCGGGCTCTAAAGCCATCTATAGCGATTTGTCTTTGGGCCCAAAAACCCATGTTTAGGCCCATGGATTTGATAGAGTGGGCTTGGGCACTTGGGCTTCAAATGGACGTTCGTGGTGGCATCGGTTGACCCACGGGGCCCATAATATATCAAATCGAAGCTGACTCCGAGGGCTATAGTGCGGGCTATAAAGCCCATCTATAGCGATTTGTCTTTGGGCCCAAAAACCCATGTGTAGGCCCATGGATTTGATAGAGTGGGCTTGGGCACTTGGGCTTTAAATGGACGTTCGTGGTGGCATCGGTTGACCCACGGGGCCCATAATATATCAAATCAAAGCTGACTCCGAGGGCTACAGTGCGGGCTATAAAGCCCATCTATAGCGATTTGTCTTTGGGCCCAAAAACCTATGTGTAGGCCCATGGATTTGATAGAGTGGGCTTGCGCACTTGGGCTTCAAATGGACGTTCGTGGCGGCATCGGTTGACCCACGGGGCCCATAATATATCAAATCGAAGCTGACTTAGAGGGCTATAACGGGCCACCACAAACTATGTCTGTAGCGGGCCGTCCTCAGGCCCAAATTCCTTTGTTTTGGGGCCTGAAAACCACTATTTCGGCCCATGGATTTGATTGTGGGCTTGCGCACTTGGGATTCAAAATGGACGTTCGTGGCGGCATCGGTTGACCCACGGGGCCCATAATATATCAGATCGAAGCTGACTCAGAGGGCTATAGTGCGGGCTCTAAAGCCCATCTATAGCGATTTGTCTTTGGGCCCAAAAACCCATGTTAGGCCCATGGATTTGATAGAGTGGGCTTGGGCACTTGGGCTTCAAATGGACGTTCGTGGTGGCATCGGTTGACCCACGGGGCCCATAATATATCAAATCGAAGCTGACTCCGAGGGCTACAGTACGGGCTATAAAGCCCAACTATAGCGATTTGTCTTTGGGCCTAAAAAACCATGTGTAGGCCCATGGATTTGATAGAGTGGGCTTGGGCACTTGGGCTTCAAATGGACGTTCGTGGTGGCATCGGTTGACCCACGGGGCCCATAATATATCAAATCGAAGCTGACTCCAAGGGCTACAGTACGGGCTATAAAGCCCAAAGTATAGCGATTTGTCTTTGGGCCCAAAAAACCATGTGTAGGCCCATGGATTTGATAGAGTGGGCTTGCGCACTTGGGCTTCAAATGGACGTTCGTGGTGGCATCGGTTGACCCACGGGGCCCATAATATATCAAATCGAAGCTGACTCAGAGGGCTATAATGGGCCGCTACATACTACGTCTGTAGCGGGCCGTCCTTGGGCCCGAATTCCTTTGTTTTGGGGCCTGAAAACCACTATTTTGGCCCATGGATTTGATTGTGGGCTTGGTCACTTGGGCTTCAAATGGACGTTCGTGGCGGCATCGGTTTGACCACGGGGCCCATATATATCAGATCGAAGCTGACTCAGAGGGCTATAGTGCGGGCTCTAAAGCCCATCTATAGCGATTTGTCTTTGGGCCCAAAAAACCCAGTTTAGGCCCATGGATTTGATAGAGTGGGCTTGGGCACTTGGGCTTCAAATGGACGTTCGTGGTGGCATCTGTTGACCCACGGGGGCCCATAATATATCAAACCGAAGCTGACTCAGAGGGCTATAACGGGCCGCTACAAACTATGTCTGTAGCGGGCCGTCCTCGGGCCCAAATTCCTTTGTTTTGGGGCTCGAAAACCACTATTAAGGCCCATGGATTTGATTGTGGGCTTGTGCACTTGGGTTTCAAATGGACGTTTGTGGCGGCATCGGTTGACCCACGGGGCCCATAATATATCAGATCGAAGCTAACTCAGAGGGCTATAGTGCGGGCTCTAAAGCCCATCTATAGCGATTTGTCTTTGGGCCCAAAAACCCATGTTTAGGCCCATGGATTTGATAGAGTGGGCTTGGGCACTTGGGGCTTCAAATGGACGTTCGTGGTGGCATCGGTTGACCCACGGGGCCCATAATATATCAAATCGAAGCTGACTCCGAGGGCTATAGTGCGGGCTATAAAGCCATCTATAGCGATTTGTCTTTGGGCCCAAAAACCCATGTGTAGGCCCATGGATTTGATAGAGTGGGCTTGGGCACTTGGGCTTTAAATGGACGTTCGTGATGGCATCGGTTGACCCACGGGGCCCATAATATATCAAATCAAAGCTGACTCGAGGGCTACAGTGCGGGCTATAAAGCCCTTCTATAGCGATTTGTCTTTGGGCCCAAAAACCCATGTGTAGGCCCATGGATTTGATAGAGTGGGCTTGCGCACTTGGGCTTCAAATGGACGTTCGTGGCGGCATCGGTTGACCACGGGGCCCATAATATATCAAATCGAAGCTGACTTAGAGGGCTATAACGGGCCGCCACAAACTATGTCTGTAGCGGGCCGTCCTCAGGCCCAAATTCCTTTGTTTTGGCGCCTGGAAAACCACTATTTCGGCCCATGGATTTGATTGTGGGCTTGCGCACTTGGGATTCAAATGGACGTTCGTGGCGGCATCGGTTGACCCACGGGGCCCATAATATATCAGATCGAAGCTGACTCAGAGGGCTATAGTGCGGGCTCTAAAGCCCATCTATAGCGATTTGTCTTTGGGCCCAAAAACCCATGTTTAGTCCCATGGATTTGATAGAGTGGGCTTGGGCACTTGGGCTTCAAATGGACGTTCGTGGTGGCATCGGTTGACCCACGGGGCCCATAATATATCAAATCGAAGCCGACTCAGAGGGCTATAACGGCCCGCTATAAACTATGTCTGTAGCGGGCCGTCCTCGGGCCCAAATTCCTTTGTTTTGGGGCTCGAAAACCACTATTAAGGCCCATGGATTTGATTGTGGGCTTGCGCACTTGGGCTTCAAATGGACGTTCGTGGTGGCATCGGTTGACCCACGGGGCCCATAATATATCAAATCGAAGCTGACTTAGAGGGCTATAACGGACCGCTACAAATTATGCCTTGTAGCGGGCCGTCCTCAGGCCCAAATTCCTTTGTTTTGGGGCCTGAAAACCACTATTTCGGCCCATGGATTTGATTGTGGCTTGCGCACTTGGGATTCAAATGGACGTTCGTGGCGGCATCGGTTTGACCCACGGGGCCCATAATATATCAGATCGAAGCTGACTCAGAGGGCTATAGTGCGGGCTATAAAGCCCATCTATAGCGATTTGTCTTTAGGCCCAAAAACCCATGTGTAGGCCCATGGATTTGATAGAGTGGGCTTGGGCACTTGGGCTTTAAATGACGTTCGTGGTGGCATCGGTTGACCCACGGGGCCCATAATATATCAAATCAAAGCTGACTCCGAGGGCTACAGTGCGGGCTATAAAGCCCATCTATAGCGATTTGTCTTGGGCTCAAAAACCCATGTGTAGGCCCATGGATTTGATAGAGTGGGCTTGCGCACTTGGGCTTCAAATGGACGTTCGTGGCGGCATCGGTTGACCCACGGGGCCCATAATATATCAAATCGAAGCTGACTCAGAGGGCTATAACGGGCCGCTACAAACTATGTCAGTAGCGGGCCGTCCTCGAGCCCAAATTCCTTTGTTTTGGGGCCTGAAAACCACTATTTCAGCCCATGGATTTGATTGTGGGCTTGCGCACTTGGTATTCAAATGGACGTTCGTGGCTGGTATCGGTTGACCCACGGGGCCCATAATATATCAGATCGAAGCTGACTCAGAGAGCTATAGTGCGGGCCCTAAAGCCCATCTATAGCGATTTGTCTTTGGGCCCAAAAACCCATGTTTAGACCCATGGATTTGATAGAGTGGGCTTGGGCACTTGGGCTTCAAATGGACGTTCGTGGTGCATCGGTTGACCCACGGGGCCCATAATATATCAAATCGAAGCTGACTCCAAGGGCTACAGTACGGACTATAAAGCCCAAAGTATAGCGATTTGTCTTTGGGCCCAAAAAACCATGTGTAGGCCCATGGATTTGATAGAGTGGGCTTGCGCACTTGGGCTTCAAATGGACGTTCGTGGTGGCATCGGTTGACCCACGGGGCCCATAATATATCAAATCGAAGCTGACTCAGAGGGCTATAATGGGCTGCTACATACTACGTCTGTAGTGGGCCGTCCATGGGCCCGAATTCCTTTGTTTTGGGGCCTGAAAACCACTATTTTGGCCCATGGATTTGATTGTGGGCTTGGTCACTTGGGCTTCAAATGGACGTTCGTGGCGGCATCGGTTGACCCACGGGGCCCATAATATATCAGATCGAAGCTGACTCAGAGGGCTATAGTGCGGGCTCTAAAGCCCATCTATAGCGATTTGTCTTTGGGCCCAAAAACCCATGTTTAGGCCTATGGATTTGATAGAGTGGGCTTGGGCACTTGGGCTTCAAATGGACGTTCGTGGTGGGCATCGGTTGACACACGGGGCCCATAATATATCAAATCGAAGCTGACTCAGAGGGCTATAACGGGCCGCTACAAACTATGTCTGTAGCGGGCCGTCCTCGGGCCCAAATTCCTTTGTTTTGGGGCTCGAAAACCACTATTAAGGCCCATGGATTTGATTGTGGGCTTGCGCACTTGGGTTTCAAATGGACGTTCGTGGCGGCATCGGTTGACCCACAGGGCCCATAATATATCAGATCGAAGCTAACTCAGAGGGCTATAGTGCGGGCTCTAAAGCCCATCTATAGCGATTTGTCTTTGGGCCCAAAAACCCATGTTTAGGCCCATGGATTTGATAGAGTGGGCTTGGGCACTTGGGCTTCAAATGGACGTTCGTGGTGGCATCGGTTGACCCACGGGGCCCATAATATATCAAATCGAAGCTGACTCCGAGGGCTACAGTACGGGCTATAAAGCCCAACAATAGCGATTTGTCTTTGGGCCCAAAAAACCATGTGTAGGCCCATGGATTTGATAGAGTGGGGTTGCGCACTTGGGCTTCAAATGGACGTTCGTGGTGGCATCGGTTGACCCACGGGGCCCATAATATATCAAATCGAAGCTGGGGTATAATGGGCCGCTACATACTACGTCTGTAGCGGGCCGTCCTTGGGCCCGAATTCCTTTGTTTTGGGGCCTGAAAACCACTATTTTGGCCCATGGATTTGATTGTGGGCTTTGGTCACTTGGGCTTCAAATGGACGTTCGTGGCGGCATCGGTTGACCCACGGGGCCCATAATATATCAGATCGAAGCTGACTCAGAGGGCTATAGTGCGGGCTCTAAAGCCCATCTATAGCGATTTGTCTTTGGGCACAAAAACCCATGTTTAGGCCCATGGATTTGATAGAGTGGGCTTGGGCACTTGGGCTTCAAATGGACGTTCGTGGTGGCATCGGTTGACCCACGGGGCCCATAATATATCAAATCGAAGCTGACTCAGAGGGCTATAAACGGCCCGCTACAAACTATGTCTGTAGCGGGCCGTCCTCGGGCCCAAATTCCTTTGTTTTGGGGCTCGAAAACCACTACTAAGGCCCATGGATTTGATTGTGGGCTTGCGCACTTGGGCTTCAAATGGACGTTCGTGGCGGCATCGGTGACCCACGGGGCCCATAATATATCAGATCGAAGCTGACTCAGAGGGCTATAGTGCGGGCTCTAAAGCCCATCTATAGCGATTTGTCTTTGGGCACAAAAACCCATGTTTAGGCCCAAGGATTTGATAGAGTGGGCTTGGGCACTTGGGCTTCAAATGGACGTTCGTGGTGGCATCGGTTGACCCACGGGGCCCATAATATATCAAATCGAAGCTGACTCAGAGGTCTATAACGGGCCGCTACAAACTATGTCTGTAGCGGGCCGTCCTCGGGCCCAAATTCCTTTGTTTTGGGGCTCGAAAACCACTATTAAGGCCCATGGATTTGATTGTAGGCTTGCGCACTTGGGCTTCAAATGGACGTTCGTGGCGGCATCGGTTGACCCACGGGGCCCATAATATATCAGATCGAAGCTGACTCAGAGGGGCTATAGTACGGGCTCTAAAGCCCATCTATAGCGATTTGTCTTTGGGCCCAAAAACCCATGTTTAGGCCCATGGATTTGATAGAGTGGGCTTGGGCACTTGGGCTTCAAATGGACGTTCGTGGTGGCATCGGTTGAGCCACGGGGCCATAATATATCAAATCGAAGCTGACTCCGAGGGCTATAGTGCGGGCTATAAAGCCCATCTATAGCGATTTGTCTTTGGGCCCAAAAACCCATGTGTAGGCCCATGGATTTGATAGAGTGGGCTTGGGCACTTAGGCTTTAAATGGACGTTCGTGGTGGCATCGGTTGACCCACGGGGACCATAATATATCAAATCAAAGCTGACTCCGAGGGCTACAGTGCGGGCTATAAAGCCCATCTATAACGATTTGTCTTTGGGCCCAAAAACCCATGTGTAGGCCCATGGATTTGATAGAGTGGGCTTGCGCACTTGGGCTTCAAATGGACGTTCGTGGCAGCATCGGTTGACCCACGGGGCCCATAATATATCAAATCGAAGCTGACTTAGAGGGCTATAACGGGCCGCTACAAACTATGTCTGTAGCGGGCCGTCTCAGGCCCAAATTCCTTTGTTTTGGGCCTGAAAACCACTATTTCGGCCCATGGATTTGATTGTGGGCTTGCGCACTTGGGATTCAAATGGACGTTCGTGGCGGCATCGGTTGACCCACGGGGCCCATAATATATCAGATCGAAGCTGACTCAGAGGGCTATAGTGCGGGCTCTAAAGCCCATCTATAGCGATTTGTCTTTGGGCCCGAAAACCCATGTTTAGGCCCATGGATTTGATAGTGGGCTTGGGCACTTGGGCTTCAAATGAACGTTCGTGGTGGCATCGGTTGACCCACGGGGCCCATAATATATCAAATCGAAGCTGACTCCGAGGGCTACAGTGCGGGCTATAAACCCCATCTATAGCGATTTGTCTTTGGGCCCAAAAACCCATTTGTAGGCCCATGGATTTGATAGAGTGGGCTTGGGTACTTGGGCTTTAAATGGACGTTCGTGGTGGCATCGGTTGACCCACGGGGCCCTAATATATCAAATCGAAGCTGACTCCGAGGGCTACAGTGCGGGCTATAAACCCCATCTATAGCGATTTGTCTTTGGGCCCAAAAACCCATTTGTAGGCCCATGGATTTGATAGAGTGGGCTTGGGTACTTGGGCTTTAAATGGACGTTCGTGGTGGCATCGGTTGACCCACGGGGCCCATAATATATCAAATCGAAGCTGACTCCGAGGGCTACAGTGCGGGCTATAAAGCCCATCTATAGCGATTTGTCTTTGGGCCCAAAAACCCATGTGTAGGCCCATGGATTTGATAGAGTGGGCTTGCGCACTTGGGCTTCAAATGGACGTTCGTGGCGGCATCGGTTGACCCACGGGGCCCATAATATATCAAATCGAAGCTGACTCAGAGGGCTATAACGGGCCGCTACAATCTACATTTGTAGCGGGCCGTCCTCAGGCCCAAATTCCTTTGTTTTAGGGCCCGAAAACCACTATTTTGGCCCATGGATTTGATTGTGGGCTTGCGCACTTGGGCTTCAAATGGACGTTCGTGGTGGCATCGGTTGACCCACGGGGCCCATAATATATCAAATCGAAGCTAACTCAGAGGGCTATAACGGGCCACTACAAACTACGTTTGTAGCGGGCCGTCCTTGGGCCCAAATTCCTTTGTTTTGGGGCCTGAAAACCACTATTTCGGCCCATGGATTTGATTGTGGGCTTGCGCACTTGGGCTTCAAATGGACGTTCGTGGCGGCATCGGGTTGACCCACGGGGCCCATAATATATTAGATCGAAGCTGACTTACAGGGCTATAGTGCGGGCTCTAAAGCCAATCTATAGCGATTTGTCTTTGGGCCCACAAACCCATGTTTAGGCCCATGGATTTGATAGAGTGGGCTTGGGCACTTGGCCTTCAAATGGACGTTCGTGGTGGCATCGGTTGACCCACGGGGCCCATAATATATCAAATCGAGGCTGACTCCGAGGGCTACAGTGCGGGCTATAAAGCCCATCTATAGCGATTTGTCTTTGGGCCCAAAAACCCATGTGTAGGCCCATGGATTTGATAGAGTGGGCTTGGGCACTTGGGCTTCAAATGGACGTTCGTGGTGGCATCGGTTGACCCACGGGGCCCATAATATATCAAATCGAAGCTGACTCCGAGGGCTACAGTGCGGGCTATAAAGCCCATCTATAGCGATTTGTCTTTGGGCCCAAAAACCCATGTGTAGTCCCATGGATTTGATAGAGTAGGCTTGCGCACTTGGGCTTCAAATGGACGTTTGTGGCGGCATCGGTTGACCCACGGGGCCCATAATATATCAAATCGAAGCTGACTCAGAGGGCTATAATGAGCCGCTACAAACTATGTCTGTAGCGGGCCATCCTCGGGCCCAAATTCCTTTGTTTTGGGGCTCGAAAACCACTATTTCGGCCCATGGATTTTGATTGTGGGAATGCGCACTAGGGCTTCAAATGGACGTTCGTGGCGGCATAGGTTGACCCACGGGGCCCATAATATATCAGATCGAAGCTGACTCAGATGGCTAGAGTGCGGGCTCTAAAGCCCATCTATAGCGATTTGTCTTTGGGCCCACAAACCCATGTTTAGGCCCATGGATTTGATAGAGTGGGCTTGGGCACTTGGGCTTCAAATGGACGTTCGTGGTGGCATCGGTTGAC
Organism: Mallotus nudiflorus; assembly: GCA_947683625.1. Lineage (NCBI taxonomy): Eukaryota > Viridiplantae > Streptophyta > Magnoliopsida > Malpighiales > Euphorbiaceae > Mallotus > Mallotus nudiflorus. The sequence goes on from CANTUR010002155.1 coordinate 11,097, forward strand.
ACACGGGGCCCATAATATATCAAATCGAAGCTGACTCCGAGGGCTACAGTGCGGGCTATAAAGCCCATCTATAGCGATTTGTCTTTGGGCCCAAAAACCCATGTGTAGGCCCATGGATTTGATAGAGTGGGCTTGGGCACTTGGGCTTCAAATGGACGTTCGTGGTGGCATCGGTTGACCCACGAGGCCCATAATATATCAAATCGAAGCTGACTCCGAGGGCTACAGTGCGGGCTATAAAGCCCATCTATAGCGATTTGTCTTTGGGCCCAAAAACCCATGTGTAGGCCCATGGATTTGATAGAGTGGGCTTGCGCACTTGGGCTTCAAATGGACGTTCGTGGCGGCATCGGTTGACCCACGGGGCCCATAATATATCAAATCGAAGCTGACTCAGAGGGCTATAACGGGCCGCTACAAACAATGTTTTTAGCGAGCCGTCCTCGGGCCCAAATTCCTTTGTTTTGGGGCCTGAAAACCACTATTTCGGGCCATGGATTTGATTATGGGCTTGCGCACTTGGTATTCAAATGGACGTTCGTGGCGGCATCGGTTGACCCACGGGGCCCATAATATATCAGATCGAAGCTGACTCAGAGGGCTATAGTGCGGGCTCTAAAGCCCATCTATAGCGATTTGTCTTTGGGCCCAAAAACCATGTTTAGGCCCATGGATTTGATAGAGTGGGCTTGGGCACTTGGGCTTCAAATGGACGTTCGTGGTGGCATCGGTTGAGCCACGGGCCCATAATATATCAAATCGAAGCTGACTCCGAGGGCTACAGTACGGGCTATAAAGCCCAACTATAGCGATTTGTCTTTGGGCCCAAAAAACCATGTGTAGGCCCATGGATTTGATAGAGTGGGGTTGCGCACTTGGGCTTCAAATGGACGTTCGTGGTGGCATCGGTTGACCCACGGGGCCCATAATATATCAAATCGAAGCTGACTCAGAGGGCTATAATGGGCCGCTACATACTACGTCTGTAGCGGGGCCGTCCTTGGGCCCGAATTCCCTTTGTTTTGGGGCCTGAAAACCACTATTTTGGCCCATGGATTTGATTGTGGGCTTGGTCACTTGTGCTTCAAATGGACGTTCGTGGCGGCATCGGTTGACCCACGGGGCCCATAATATATCAGATCGAAGCTTGACTCAGAGGGCTATAGAGCGGGCTCTAAAGCCCATCTATAGCGATTTGTCTTTGGGCCCAAAAACCCATGTTTAGGCCCATGGATTTGATAGAGTGGGCTTGGGCACTTGGCTTCAAATGGACGTTCGTGGTGGCATCGGTTGACCCACGGGGCCCATAATATATCAAATCAAAGCTGACTCAGAGGGCTATAACGGGCCGCTACAAACTATATCTGTAGCGGGCCGTCCTCGGGCCCAAATTCCTTTGTTTTGGGGCTCGAAAACCACTATTAAGGCCCATGGATTTGATTGTGGGCTTGCGCACTTGGGCTTCAAATGGACGTTCGTGGGCGGCATCGGTTGACCCACGGGGCCCATAATATATCGGATCGAAGCTGACTCAGAGGGGCTATAGTGCGGGCTCTAAAGCCCATTTATAGCGATTTGTCTTTGGGCCCAAAAACCCATGTTTAGGCCCATGGATTTGATAGAGTGGGCTTGGGCACTTGGGCTTCAAATGGACGTTCGTGGTGGCATCGGTTGACCCACGGGGCCCATAATATATCAAATCGAAGCTGACTCTGAGGGCTACAATGCGGGCTATAAAGGCCCATCTATAGCGATTTGTCTTTGGGCTCAAAAACCCATGTGTAGGCCCATGGATTTGATAGAGTGGGCTTGGGCACTTGGGCTTCAAAAGGACGTTCGTAGTGGCATCGGTTGACCCACGAGGCCCATAATATATCAAATCGAAGCTGACTCCGAGGGCTACAGTACGGGCTATAAAGGCCCATCTATAGCGATTTGTCTTTGGGCCCAAAAACCCATGTGTAGGCCCATGGATTTGATAGAGTGGGCTTGCGCACTTGGGCTTCAAATGGACGTTCGTGGCGGCATCGGTTGACCCACGGGGCCCATAATATATCAGATCGAAGCTGACTCAGAGGGCTATAGTACGGGCTCTAAAGCCCATCTATAGCGATTTGTCTTTGGGCCCAAAAACCCATGTTTAGGCCCATGGATTTGATAGAGTGGGCTTGGGTACTAGGGCTTCAAATGGACGTTCGTGGTGGCATCGGTTGACCCACGGGGCCCATAATATATCAAATCGAAGCTGACTCCGAGGGCTACAGTGCGGGCTATAAAGCCCATCTATAGCGATTTGTCTTTGGGCCCAAAAACCCATGTGTAGGCCCATGGATTTGATAGAGTGGGCTTGGGCACTTGGGCTTCAAATGGATGTTCGTGGTGGCATCGGTTGACCCACGAGGCCCATAATATATCAAATCGAAGCTGACTCCGAGGGCTACAGTGCGGGCTATAAAGCCCATCTATAGCGATTTGTCTTTGGCCCAAAAACCTATGTGTAGGCCCATGGATTTGATAGAGTGGCTTGCGCACTTGGGCTTCAAAATGGACGTTCGTGGGCGGCATCGGTTGACCCACGGGGCCCATAATATATCAAATCGAAGCTGACTCAGAGGGCTATAACGGGCCGCTACAATAATGTTTGTAGCGGGCTGTCCTCAGGGCCCAAATTCCTTTGTTTTGGGGCCTGAAGACCACTATTTCGGCCCATGGATTTGATTGTGGGCTTGCGCACTTGGTATTCAAATGGACGTTCGTGGTGGCATCGGTTGACCCACGGGGCCCATAATATATCAGATCGAAGCTGACTCAGAGGGCTATAGTGCGGGCTCAAAAGCCCATCTATAGCGATTTGTCTTTGGGCCCAAAACCCATGTTTAGGCCCATTGATTTGATAGAGTGGGCTTGGGCACTTGGGCTTCAAATGGACGTTCGTTGTGGCATCGGTTGAGCCACGGGGCCCATAATATATCAAATCGAAGTTGACTCCGAGGGCTACAGTACGGGCTATAAAGCCCGACTATAGCGATTTGTCTTTGGGCCCAGAAAACCATGTGTAGGCCCATGGATTTGATAGAGTGTGGTTGCGCACTTGGGCTTCAAATGGACGTTCGTGGTGGCATCGGTTGACCCACGGGGCCCATAATATATCAAATCGAAGCTGACTCCGAGGGCTACAGTGCGGGCTATAAAGCCCATCTATAGCGATTTGTCTTTGGGCCCAAAAACCCATGTGTAGGCCCATGGATTTGATAGAGTGGGCTTGCGCACTTGGGCTTCAAATGGACGTTCGTGGCGGCATCGGTTGACCCACGGGGCCCATAATATATCAAATCGAAGCTGACTCAGAGGGCTATAACGGGCCGCTACAATCTACATTTGTAGCGGGCCGTCCTCAGGCCCAAATTCCTTTGTTTTAGGGCCCGAAAACCACTATTTTGGCCCATGGATTTGATTGTGGGCTTGCGCACTTGGGCTTCAAATGGACGTTCGTGGTGGCATCGGTTGACCCACGGGGCCCATAATATATCAAATCGAAGCTAACTCAGAGGGCTATAACGGGCCACTACAAACTTCGTCTGTAGCGGGCCGTCCTTGGGCCCAAATTCCTTTGTTTTGGGGCCTGAAAACCACTATTTCGGCCCATGGATTTGATTGTGGGCTTGCGCACTTGGGCTTCAAATGGACGTTCGTGGCGGCATCGGTTGACCCACGGGGCCCATAATATATCAGATCGAAGCTGACTTACAGGGCTATAGTGCGGGCTCTAAAGCCCATCTATAGCGATTTGTCTTTGGGCCCACAAACCCATGTTTAGGCCCATGGATTTGATAGAGTGGGCTTGGGCACTTGGCCTTCAAATGGACGTTCGTGGTGGCATCGGTTGACCCACGGGGCCCATAATATATCAAATCGAGGCTGACTCCGAGGGCTACAGTGCGGGCTATAAAGCCCATCTATAGCGATTTGTCTTTGGGCCCAAAAACCCATGTGTAGGCCCATGGATTTGATAGAGTGGGCTTGGGCACTTGGGCTTCAAATGGACGTTCGTGGTGGCATCGGTTGACCCACGGGGCCCATAATATATCAAATCGAAGCTGACTCCGAGGGCTACAGTGCGGGCTATAAAGCCCATCTATAGCGATTTGTCTTTGGGCCTAAAAACCCATGTGTAGTCCCATGGATTTGATAGAGTAGGCTTGCGCACTTGGGCTTCAAATGGACGTTTGTGGCGGCATCGGTTGACCCACGGGGCCCATAATATATCAAATCGAAGCTGACTCAGAGGGCTATAATGAGCCGCTACAAACTATGTCTGTAGCGGGCCATCCTCGGGCCCAAATTCCTTTGTTTTGGGGCTCGAAAACCACTATTTCGGCCCATGGATTTGATTGTGGGAATGCGCACTAGGGCTTCAAATGGACGTTCGTGGTGGCATAGGTTGACCCACGGGGCCCATAATATATCAGATCGAAGCTGACTCAGATGGCTAGAGTGCGGGCTCTAAAGCCCATCTATAGCGATTTGTCTTTGGGCCCACAAACCCATGTTTAGGCCCATGGATTTGATAGAGTGGGCTTGGGCACTTGGGCTTCAAATGGACGTTCGTGGTGGCATCGGTTGACACACGGGGCCCATAATATATCAAATCGAAGCTGACTCCGAGGGCTACAGTGCGGGCTATAAAGCCCATCTATAGCGATTTGTCTTTGGGCCCAAAAACCCATGTGTAGGCCCATGGATTTGATAGAGTGGGCTTGGGCACTTGGGCTTCAAATGGACGTTCGTGGTGGCATCGGTTGACCCACGAGGCCCATAATATATCAAATCGAAGCTGACTCCGAGGGCTACAGTGCGGGCTATAAAGCCCATCTATAGCGATTTGTCTTTGGGCCCAAAAACCCATGTGTAGGCCCATGGATTTGATAGAGTGGGCTTGCGCACTTGGGCTTCAAATGGACGTTCGTGGCGGCATCGGTTGACCCACGGGGCCCATAATATATCAAATCGAAGCTGACTCAGAGGGCTATAACGGGCCGCTACAAACAATGTTTTTAGCGAGCCGTCCTCGGGCCCAAATTCCTTTGTTTTGGGGCCTGAAAACCACTATTTCGGGCCATGGATTTGATTATGGGCTTGCGCACTTGGTATTCAAATGGACGTTCGTGGCGGCATCGGTTGACCCACGGGGCCCATAATATATCAGATCGAAGCTGACTCAGAGGGCTATAGTGCGGGCTCTAAAGCCCATCTATAGCGATTTGTCTTTGGGCCCAAAAACCCATGTTTAGGCCCATGGATTTGATAGAGTGGGCTTGGGCACTTGGGCTTCAAATGGACGTTCGTGGTGGCATCGGTTGAGCCACGGGGCCCATAATATATCAAATCGAAGCTGACTCCGAGGGCTACAGTACGGGCTATAAAGCCCAACTATAGCGATTTGTCTTTGGGCCCAAAAAACCATGTGTAGGCCCATGGATTTGATAGAGTGGAGTTGCGCACTTGGGCTTCAAATGGACGTTCATGGTGGCATCGGTTGACCCACGGGGCCCATAATATATCAAATCGAAGCTGACTCAGAGGGCTATAATGGGCCGCTACATACTACGTCTGTAGCGGGCCGTCCTTGGGCCCGAATTCCTTTGTTTTGGGGCCTGAAAACCACTATTTTGGCCCATGGATTTGATTGTGGGCTTGGTCACTTGTGCTTCAAATGGACGTTCGTGGCGGCATCGGTTGACCCACGGGGCCCATAATATATCAGATCGAAGCTGACTCAGAGGGCTATAGAGCGGGCTCTAAAGCCCATCTATAGCGATTTGTCTTTGGGCCCAAAAACCCATGTTTAGGCCCATGGATTTGATAGAGTGGGCTTGGGCACTTGGGCTTCAAATGGACGTTCGTGGTGGCATCGGTTGACCCACGGGGCCCATAATATATCAAATCGAAGCTGACTCAGAGGGCTATAACGGGCCGCTACAAACTATATCTGTAGCGGGCCGTCCTCGGGCCCAAATTCCTTTGTTTTGGGGCTCGAAAACCACTATTAAGGCCCATGGATTTGATTGTGGGCTTGCGCACTTGGGCTTCAAATGGACGTTCGTGGCGGCATCGGTTGACCCACGGGGCCCATAATATATTGGATCGAAGCTGACTCAGAGGGCTATAGTGCGGGCTCTAAAGCCCATTTATAGCGATTTGTCTTTGGGCCCAAAAACCCATGTTTAGGCCCATGGATTTGATAGAGTGGGCTTGGGCACTTGGGCTTCAAATGGACGTTCGTGGTGGCATCGGTTGACCCACGGGGCCCATAATATATCAAATCGAAGCTGACTCTGAGGGCTACAATGCGGGCTATAAAGCCCATCTATAGCGATTTGTCTTTGGGCTCAAAAACCCATGTGTAGGCCCATGGATTTGATAGAGTGGGCTTGGGCACTTGGGCTTCAAATGGACGTTCGTAGTGGCATCGGTTGACCCACGAGGCCCATAATATATCAAATCGAAGCTGACTCCGAGGGCTACAGTACGGGCTATAAAGCCCATCTATAGCGATTTGTCTTTGGGCCCAAAAACCCATGTGTAGGCCCATGGATTTGATAGAGTGGGCTTGCGCACTTGGGCTTCAAATGGACGTTCGTGGCGGCATCGGTTGACCCACGGGGCCCATAATATATCAGATCGAAGCTGACTCAGAGAGCTACAGTACGGGCTCTAAAGCCCATCTATAGCGATTTGTCTTTGGGCCCAAAAACCCATGTTTAGGCCCATGGATTTGATAGAGTGGGCTTGGGTACTAGGGCTTCAAATGGACGTTCGTGGTGGCATCGGTTGACCCACGGGGCCCATAATATATCAAATCGAAGCTGACTCCGAGGGCTACAGTGCGGGCTATAAAGCCCATCTATAGCGATTTGTCTTTGGGCCCAAAAACCCATGTGTAGGCCCATGGATTTGATAGAGTGGGCTTGGGCACTTGGGCTTCAAATGGACGTTCGTGGTGGCATCGGTTGACCCACGAGGCCCATAATATATCAAATCGAAGCTGACTTCGAGGGCTACAGTGCGGGCTATAAAGCCCATCTATAGCGATTTGTCTTTGGGCCCAAAAACCTATGTGTAGGCCCATGGATTTGATAGAGTGGGCTTGCGCACTTGGGCTTCAAATGGACGTTCGTGGCGGCATCGGTTGACCCACGGGGCCCATAATATATCAAATCGAAGCTGACTCAGAGGGCTATAACAGGCCGCTACAAACAATGTTTGTAGCGGGCTGTCCTCGGGGCCAAATTCCTTTGTTTTGGGGCCTGAAGACCACTATTTCGGCCCATGGATTTGATTGTGGGCTTGCGCACTTGGTATTCAAATGGACGTTCGTGGTGGCATCGGTTGACCCACGGGGCCCATAATATATCAGATCGAAGCTGACTCAGAGGGCTATAGTGCGGGCTCAAAAGCCCATCTATAGCGATTTGTCTTTGGGCCCATAAACCCATGTTTAGGCCCATTGATTTGATAGAGTGGGCTTGGGCACTTGGGCTTCAAATGGACGTTCGTTGTGGCATCGGTTGAGCCACGGGGCCCATAATATATCAAATCGAAGCTGACTCCGAGGGCTACAGTACGGGCTATAAAGCCCGACTATAGCGATTTGTCTTTGGGCCCAAAAAACCATGTGTAGGCCCATGGATTTGATAGAGTGTGGTTGCGCACTTGGGCTTCAAATGGACGTTCGTGGTGGCATCGGTTGACCCACGGGGCCCATAATATATCAAATCGAAGCTGACTCAGAGGGCTATAATGGGCCGCTACATACTACTTCTGTAGCGGGCCGTCCTTGGGCCCGAATTCCTTTGTTTTGGGGCCTGAAAACCACAATTTTGGCCCATGGATTTGATTGTGGGCTTGGTCACTTGTGCTTCAAATGGACGTTCGTGGCGGCATCGGTTGACCCACGGGGCCCATAATATATCAGATTGAAGCTGACTCAGAGGGCTATAGTGCGGGCTCTAAAGCCCATCTATAGCGATTTGTCTTTGGGCCCAAAAACCCATGTTTAGGCCCATGGATTTGATAGAGTGGGCTTGGGCACTTGGGCTTCAAATGGGCGTTCGTGGTGGCATCGGTTGACCCACGGGGCCCATAATATATCAAATCGAAGCTGACTCAGAGGGCTATAACGGGCCGCTACAAACTATGTCTGTAGCGGGCCGTCCTCGGGCCCAAATTCCTTTGTTTTGGGGCTCGAAAACCACTATTAAGGCCCATGGATTTGATTGTGGGCTTGCGCACTTGGGCTTCAAATGGACGTTCGTGGCGGCATCGGTTGACCCACGGGGCCCATAATATATCAGATCGAAGCTGACTCAGAGGGCTATAGTGCGGGCTCTAAAGCCCATCTATAGCGATTTGTCTTTGGGCCCAAAAACCCATGTTTAGGCCCATGGATTTGATAGAGTGGGCTTGGGCACTTGGGCTTCAAATGGACGTTCGTGGTGGCATCGGTTGACCCACGGGGCCCATAATATATCAAATCGAAGCTGACTCAGAGGGCTATAATGGGCCGCTACAAACTATGTCTGTAGCGGGCCGTCCTCGGGCCCAAATTCCTTTGTTTTGGGGCTCGAAAACCACTATTAAGGCCCATGGATTTGATTGTGGGCTTGCGCACTTGGGTTTCAAATGGACGTTCGTGGCGGCATCGGTTGACCCACGGGGCCCATAATATATCAGATCGAAGCTGACTCAGAGGGCTATAGTGCGGGCTCTAAAGCCCATCTATAGCGATTTGTCTTTGGGCCCAAAAACCCATGTTTAGGCCCATGGATTTGATAGAGTGGGCTTGGGCACTTGGGCTTCAAATGGACGTTCGTGGTGGCATCGGTTGACCCACGGGGCCCATAATATATCAAATCGAAGCTGACTCCGAGGGCTATAGTGCGGGCTATAAAGCCCATCTATAGCGATTTGTCTTTGGGCCCAAAAACCCATGTGTAGGCCCATGGATTTGATAGAGTGGGCTTGGGCACTTGGGCTTTAAATGGACGTTCGTGGTGGCATCGGTTGACCCACGGGGCCCATAATATATCAAATCAAAGCTGACTCCGAGGGCTACAGTGCGGGCTATAAAGCCCATCTATAGCGATTTGTCTTTGGGCCCAAAAACCCATGTGTAGGCCCATGGATTTGATAGAGTGGGCTTGCGCACTTGGGCTTCAAATGGACGTTCGTGGCGGCATCGGTTGACCCACGGGGCCCATAATATATCAAATCGAAGCTGACTTAGAGGGCTATAACGGACCACCACAAACTATGTCTGTAGCGGGCCGTCCTCAGGCCCAAATTCCTTTGTTTTGGGGCCTGAAAACCACTATTTCGGCCCATGGATTTGATTGTGGGCTTGCGCACTTGGGATTCAAATGGACGTTCGTGGCGGCATCGGTTGACCCACGGGGCCCATAATATATCAGATCGAAGCTGGCTCAGAGGGCTATAGTGCGGGCTCTAAAGCCCATCTATAGCGATTTGTCTTTGGGCCCAAAAACCCATGTTTAGGCCCATGGATTTGATAGAGTGGGCTTGGGCACTTGGGCTTCAAATGGACGTTCGTGGTGGCATCGGTTGACCCACGGGGCCCATAATATATCAAATCGATGCCGACTCAGAGGACTATAATGGCCCGCTATAAACTATGTCTGTAGCGGGCCGTCCTCGGGCCCAAATTCCTTTGTTTTGGGGCTCGAAAACCACTATTAAGGCCCATGGATTTGATTGTGGGCTTGCGCACTTGGGCTTCAAATGGATGTTCGTGGCGGCATCGGTTGACCCACGGGGCCCATAATATATCAAATCGAAGCTGACATAGAGGGCTATAACGGGCCGCTACAAACTATGTCTGTAGCGGGCCGTCCTCAGGCCCAAATTCCTTTGTTTTGGGGCCTGAAAACCACTATTTCGGCCCATGGATTTGATTGTGGGCTTGCGCACTTGGGATTCAAATGGACGTTCGTGGCGGCATCGGTTGACCCACGGGGCCCATAATATATCAGATCGAAGCTGACTCAGAGGGCTATAGTGCGGGCTCTAAAGCCCATCTATAGCGATTTGTCTTTGGGCCCAAAAACCCATGTTTAGGCCCATGGATTTGATAGAGTGGGCTTGGGCACTTGTGCTTCAAATGGACGTTCGTGGTGGCATCGGTTGACCCACGGGGCCCATAATATATCAAATCGAAGCTAACTCCGTGGGCTACAGTGCGGGCTATAAAGCCCCTCTATAGCGATTTGTCTTTGGGCCCAAAAACCCATGTGTAGGCCCATGGATTTGATAGAGTGGGCTTGCGCACTTGGGCTTCAAATGGACGTTCGTGGCGGCATCGGTTGACCCACGGGGCCCATAATATATCAAATCGAAGCTGACTCAGAGGGCTATAACGGGCCGCTACAAACTATGTCTGTAGCGGGCCGTCCTCGGGCCCAAATTCCTTTGTTTTGGGGCCCGAAAACCACTATTTCGGCCCATGGATTTGATTGTGGGCTTGCGCACTTGGGCTTCAAATGGACGTTCGTGGCGGCATCGGTTGACCCACGGGGCCCATAATATATCAGATCGAAGCTGACTCAGAGGGCTACAGTACGGGCTCTAAAGCCCATCTATAGCGATTTGTCTTTGGGCCCAAAAACCCATGTTTAGTCCCATGGATTTGCTAGAGTGGGCTTGGGCACTTGGGCTTGAAATGGACGTTCGTGGTGGCATCGGTTGACCCACGGGGCCCATAATATATCAAATCGAAGCTGACTCCGAGGGCTACAGTGCGGGCTATAAAGCCCATCTATAGCGATTTGTCTTTGGGCCCAAAAACCCATGTGTAGGCCCATGGATTTGATAGAGTGGGCATGCGCACTTGGGCTTCAAATGGACGTTCGTGGTGGCATCGGTTGACCCACGGGGCCCATAATATATCAGATCGAAGCTGACTCAGAGGGCTATAGTACGGGCTCTAATGCCCATCTATAGCGATTTGTCTTTGGGCCCAAAAACCCATGTTTAGGCCCATGGATTTGATAGAGTGGGCTTGGGCACTTGGGCTTCAAATGGACGTTCGTGGTGGCATCGGTTGACCCACGGGGCCCATAATATATCAAATCGAAGCCGACTCAGAGGGCTATAACGGCCCGCTACAAACTATGTCTGTAGCGGGCCGTCCTCGGGCCCAAATTCCTTTATTTTGGGGCTCGAAAACCACTATTAAGGCCCATGGATTTGATTGTGGGCTTGCGCACTTGGGCTTCAAATGGGCGTTCGTGGCGGCATCGGTTGACCCACGGGGCCCATAATATATCAGATCGAAGCTGACTCAGAGGGCTATAGTGCGGGCTCTAAAGCCCATCAATAGCGATTTGTCTTTGGGCCCAAAAACCCATGTTTAGGCCTATGGATTTGATAGTGTGGGCTTGGGCACTTGGGCTTCAAATGGACGTTCGTGGTGGCATCGGTTGACCCACGGGGCCCATAATATATCAAATCGAAGCTGACTCCGAGGGCTACAGTGTGGGCTATAAAGCCCATCTATAGCGATTTGTCTTTGGGCCCAAAAACCCATGTGTAGGCCCATGGATTTGATAGAGTGGGCTTGGACACTTGGGCTTTAAATGGACGTTCGTGGTGGCATCGGTTGACCCACGGGGCCCATAATTTATCAAATGAAAGCTGACTCCGAGGGCTACAGTGCGGGCTATAAAGCCCATCTATAGCGATTTGTCTTTGGGCCCAAAAACCCATGTGTAGGCCCATGGATTTGATAGAGTGGGCTTCCGCACTTGGGCTTGAAATGGACGTTCGTGGCGGCATCGGTTGACCCACGGGGCCCATAATATATCAAATCGAAGCTGACTTAGAGGGCTATAACGGGCCGCTACAAACTATGTCTGTAGCGGGCCGTCCTCAGGCCCAAATTCCTTTGTTTTGGGGCCCGAAAACCACTATTTCGGCCCATGGATTTGATTATGGGCTTGCGCACTTGGGTTTCAAATGGACGTTCGTGGTGGCATCGGTTGACCCACGGGGCCCATAATATATCAGATCGAAGCTGACTCAGAGGGCTACAGTGCGGGCTCTAAAGCCCATCTATAAGGATTTGTGTTTGGGGCCAAAAACCAATGTTTAGGCCCATGGATTTGATAGAGTGGGCTTGGGCACTTGTGCTTCAAATGGACGTTCGTGGTGGCATCGGTTGACCCACGGGGCCCATAATATATCAAATCGAAGCTAACTCCGAGGGCTACAGTGCGGGCTATAAAGCCCATCTATAGCGATTTGTCTTTGGGCCCAAAAACCCATGTGTAGGCCCATGGATTTGATAGAGTTGTCTTGCGCACTTGGGCTTCAAATGGACGTTCGTGGCGGCATCGGTTGACCCACGGGGCCCATAATATATCAAATCGAAGCTGACTCAGAGGGCTATAACGGGCTGCTACAAACTGTGTCTGTAGCGGGCCGTCCTCGGGCCCAAATTCCTTTGTTTTGGGGCCCGAAAACCACTATTTCGGCCCATGGATTTGATTGTGGGCTTGCGCACTTGGGCTTCAAATGGACGTTCGTGGCGGCATCGGTTGACCCACGGGGCCCATAATATATCAGATCGAAGCTGACTCAGAGGGCTACAGTGTGGGCTCTAAAGCCCATCTATAGCGATTTGTCTTTGGGCCCAAAAACCCATGTTTAGGCCCATGGATTTGATAGAGTGGGCTTGGGCACTTGGGCTTGAAATGGACGTTCGTGGTGGCATCGGTTGACCCACGGGGCCCATAATATATCAAATCGAAGCTGACTCTGAGGGCTACAGTGCGGGCTATAAAGCCCATCTATAGCGATTTGTCTTTGGGCCCAAAAACCCATGTGTAGGCCCATGGATTTGATAGAGTGGGCTTGCGCACTTGGGCTTCAAATGGACGTTCGTGGTGGCATCGGTTGACCCACGGGGCCCATAATATATCAGATCGAAGCTGACTCAGAGGGCTATAGTACGGGCTCTAATGCCCATCTATAGCGATTTGTCTTTGGGCCCAAAAACCCATGTTTAGGCCTATGGATTTGATAGAGTGGGCTTGGGCACTTGGGCTTCAAATGGACGTTCGTGGTGGCATCGGTTGACCCACGGGGCCCATAATATATCAAATCGAAGCCGACTCAGAGGGCTATAACGGCCCGCTACAAACTATGTCTGTAGCGGGCCGTCCTCGGGCCCAAATTCCTTTGTTTTGGGGCTCGAAAACCACTATTAAGGCCCATGGATTTGATTGTGGGCTTGCGCACTTGGGCTTCAAATGGACGTTCGTGGCGGCATCGGTTGACCCACGGGGCCCATAATATATCAGATCGAAGCTAACTCAGAGGGCTATAGTGCGGGCTCTAAAGCCCATCTATAGCGATTTGTCTTTGGGCCCAAAAACCCATGTTTAGGCCCATGGATTTGATAGAGTGGGCTTGGGCACTTGGGCTTCAAATGGACGTTCGTGGTGGCATCGGTTGACCCACGGGGCCCATAATATATCAAATCAAAGCTGACTCCGAGGGATACAGTGTGGGCTATAAAGCCCATCTATAGCGATTTGTCTTTGGGCCCAAAAACCCATGTGTAGGCCCACGAATTTGATAGAGTAGGCTTGGGCACTTGGGCTTTAAATGGACGTTCGTGGTGGCATCGGTTGACCCACGGGGCCCATAATTTATCAAATGAAAGCTGACTCCGAGGGCTACAGTGCGGGCTATAAAGCCCATCTATAGCGATTTGTCTTTGGGGCCAAAAACCCATGTGTAGGCCCATGGATTTGATAGAGTGGGCTTCCGCACTTGGGCTTGAAATGGACGTTCGTGGCGGCATCGGTTGACCCACGGGGCCCATAATATATCAAATCGAAGCTGACTTAGAGGGCTATAACGGGCCGCTACAAACTATGTCTGTAGCGGGCCATCCTCAGGCCCAAATTCCTTTGTTTTGGGGCCCGAAAACCACTATTTCGGCCCATGGATTTGATTATTGGCTTGCGCACTTGGGTTTCAAATGGACGTTCGTGGCGGCATCGGTTGACCCACGGGGCCCATAATATATCAGATCGAAGCTGACTCAGAGGGCTACAGTGCGGGCTCTAAAGTCCATCTATAAGGATTTGTGTTTGGGGCCAAAAACCCATGTTTAGGCCCATGGATTTGATAGAGTAGGCTTGGGCACTTGGGCTTCAAATGGACGTTCGCGGTGGCATCGGTTGACCCACGGGGCCCATAATATATCAAATCGAAGCTGACTCCAAGGGCTACCGTCCGGGCTATAAAGTCCATCTATAGCGATTTGTCTTTGGGCCCAAAAACCAAATTGTAGGCCCATGGATTTGATAGAGTGGGCTTGGGCACTTGGGCTTCAAATGGACGTTCGTGGTGGCATCGGTTGACCCACGGGGCCCATAATATATCAAATCGAAGCTGACTCCGAGGGCTACAGTGCTGGCTATTAAGCCCATCTATAGCGATTTGTCTTTAGGCCCAAAAACCAATGTGTAGGATCATGGATTTGATAGAGTGGGCTTGCGCACTTGGGCTTCAAATGGACGTTCGTGGCGGCATCGGTTGACCCACGGGGCCCATAATATATCAAATCGAAGCTGACTCAGAGGGCTATAACGGGCGCTACAAACTATGTCTGTAGCGGGCCGTCCTCGGGCCCAAATTCCTTTGTTTTGGGGCCCGAAAACCACTATTTCGGCCCATGGATTTGATTGTGGGCTTGCGCACTTGGGCTTCAAATGACATTCGTGGCGGCATCGGTTGACCCACGGGGCCCATAATATATCAGATCGAAGCTGACTCAGAGGGCTACAGTACGGGCTATAAAGCCCATCTATACCGATTTGTCTTTGGGCCCAAAAACCAATGTGTAGGCCCATGGATTTGATAGAGTGGGCTGGCGCACTTGGGCTTCAAGTGGACGTTCGTGGCGGCATCGGTTGACCCACGGGGCCCATAATATATCAAATTGAAGCTGACTTAGAGGGCTATAACGGGCCGCTACAAACTACATCTGTAGCGGGCCATCCTCGGACCCAAATTCCTTTGTTTTGGGGCCTGAAAACCACTATTTCGGCCCATGGATTTGATTGTGGGCTTGCGTACTTGGGCTTCAAATGGACGTTCGTGGCGGCATCGGTTGACCCACGGGGCCCATAATATATCAGATGGAAGCTGACTCAGAGGGCTACAGTGCGGGCTCTAAAGCCCATCTATAGCGATTTTTCTTTGGTCCCAAAAACCCATGTTTAGGCCCATGGATTTGATAGAGTGGGCTTGCGCACTTGGGCTTCAAATGGACGTCCGTGGCGGCATCGGTTGACCCACGGGGCCCATAATATATCAGATCGAAGCTGACTCAGAGGGCTATAGTGCGGGCTCTAAAGCCCATCTATAGCGATTTGTCTTTGGGCCCAAAAACCCATGTTTAGGCCCATGGATTTGATAGAGTGGGCTTGGGCACTTGGGCTTCAAATGGACGTTCGTGGTGGCATCGGTTGACCCACGGGGCCCATAATATATCAAATCGAAGCTGACTCCGAGGGCTACAGTACGGGCTATAAAGCCCATCTATAGCGATTTATCTGTGGGCCCAAAAACCCATGTGTAGGCCCATGGATTTGATAGAGTGGGCTTGCGCACTTGGGCTTCAAATGGACGTTCGTGGCGGCATCGGTTGACCCATGGGGCCCATAATATATCAAATCGAAGCTAACTTAGAGGGCTATAACGGGCCGCTACAAACTATGTCTGTAGCAGGCCGTCCTCAGGCCCAAATTCCTTTGTTTTGGGGCCTGAAAACCACTATTTCGGCCCATGGATTTGATTGTGGGCTTGCGCACTTGGGATTCAAATGGACGTTCGTGGCGGCATCGGTTGACCCACGGGGCCCATAATATATCAGATCGAAGCTGACTCAGAGGGCTATAGTACGGGCTCTAAAGCCCATCTATAGCGATTTGTCTTTGGGCCCAAAAACCCATGTTTAGGCCCATGGATTTGATAGAGTGGGCTTGGGCACTTGTGCTTCAAATGGACGTTCGTGGTGGCATCGGTTGACCCACGGGGCCCATAATATATCAAATCGAAGCTGACTCCGAGGGCTACAGTGCGGGCTATAAAGCCCATCTATAGCGATTTGTCTTTGGGCCCAAAAACCCATATTTAGGCCTATGGATTTGATAGAGTGGGCTTGGGCACTTGGGCTTCAAATGGACGTTCGTGGTGGCATCGGTTGACCCACGGGGCCCATAATATATCAAATCGAAGCTGACTCCGAGGGCTACAGTCCGGGCTATAAAGCCCATCTATAGCGATTTGTCTTTGGGCCCAAAAAACCATGTGTAGGCCCATGGATTTGATAGAGTGGGCTTGCGCACTTGGGCTTCAAATGGACGTTCGTGGCGGCATCGGTTGACCCACGGGGCCCATAATATATCAAATCAAAGCTGACTCAGAGGGCTATAACGGGCGGCTAAAAACTATGACTGTAGCGGGCCGTCCTCGGGCCCAAATTCCTTTGTTTTGGGGCTCGAAAACCACTATTTCGGGCCATGGATTTGATTGTGGGCTTGCGCACTTGGGCTTCAAATGGACGTTCGTGGCGGCATCGGTTGACCCACGGGGCCCATAATATATCAAATCGAAGCTGACTCAGAGGGCTATAACGGGCGCTACAAACTATGTCTGTAGCGGGCCGTCCTCGGGCCCAAATTCCTTTGTTTTGGGGCCCGAAAACCACTATTTCGGCCCATGGATTTGATTGTGGGCTTGCGCACTTGGGCTTCAAATGACATTCGTGGCGGCATCGGTTGACCCACGGGGCCCATAATATATCAGATCGAAGCTGACTCAGAGGGCTACAGTACGGGCTATAAAGCCCATCTATACCGATTTGTCTTTGGGCCCAAAAACCAATGTGTAGGCCCATGGATTTGATAGAGTGGGCTGGCGCACTTGGGCTTCAAGTGGACGTTCGTGGCGGCATCGGTTGACCCACGGGGCCCATAATATATCAAATTGAAGCTGACTTAGAGGGCTATAACGGGCCGCTACAAACTACATCTGTAGCGGGCCATCCTCGGACCCAAATTCCTTTGTTTTGGGGCCTGAAAACCACTATTTCGGCCCATGGATTTGATTGTGGGCTTGCGTACTTGGGCTTCAAATGGACGTTCGTGGCGGCATCGGTTGACCCACGGGGCCCATAATATATCAGATGGAAGCTGACTCAGAGGGCTACAGTGCGGGCTCTAAAGCCCATCTATAGCGATTTTTCTTTGGTCCCAAAAACCCATGTTTAGGCCCATGGATTTGATAGAGTGGGCTTGCGCACTTGGGCTTCAAATGGACGTCCGTGGCGGCATCGGTTGACCCACGGGGCCCATAATATATCAGATCGAAGCTGACTCAGAGGGCTATAGTGCGGGCTCTAAAGCCCATCTATAGCGATTTGTCTTTGGGCCCAAAAACCCATGTTTAGGCCCATGGATTTGATAGAGTGGGCTTGGGCACTTGGGCTTCAAATGGACGTTCGTGGTGGCATCGGTTGACCCACGGGGCCCATAATATATCAAATCGAAGCTGACTCCGAGGGCTACAGTACGGGCTATAAAGCCCATCTATAGCGATTTATCTGTGGGCCCAAAAACCCATGTGTAGGCCCATGGATTTGATAGAGTGGGCTTGCGCACTTGGGCTTCAAATGGACGTTCGTGGCGGCATCGGTTGACCCATGGGGCCCATAATATATCAAATCGAAGCTAACTTAGAGGGCTATAACGGGCCGCTACAAACTATGTCTGTAGCAGGCCGTCCTCAGGCCCAAATTCCTTTGTTTTGGGGCCTGAAAACCACTATTTCGGCCCATGGATTTGATTGTGGGCTTGCGCACTTGGGATTCAAATGGACGTTCGTGGCGGCATCGGTTGACCCACGGGGCCCATAATATATCAGATCGAAGCTGACTCAGAGGGCTATAGTACGGGCTCTAAAGCCCATCTATAGCGATTTGTCTTTGGGCCCAAAAACCCATGTTTAGGCCCATGGATTTGATAGAGTGGGCTTGGGCACTTGTGCTTCAAATGGACGTTCGTGGTGGCATCGGTTGACCCACGGGGCCCATAATATATCAAATCGAAGCTGACTCCGAGGGCTACAGTGCGGGCTATAAAGCCCATCTATAGCGATTTGTCTTTGGGCCCAAAAACCCATATTTAGGCCTATGGATTTGATAGAGTGGGCTTGGGCACTTGGGCTTCAAATGGACGTTCGTGGTGGCATCGGTTGACCCACGGGGCCCATAATATATCAAATCGAAGCTGACTCCGAGGGCTACAGTCCGGGCTATAAAGCCCATCTATAGCGATTTGTCTTTGGGCCCAAAAAACCATGTGTAGGCCCATGGATTTGATAGAGTGGGCTTGCGCACTTGGGCTTCAAATGGACGTTCGTGGCGGCATCGGTTGACCCACGGGGCCCATAATATATCAAATCAAAGCTGACTCAGAGGGCTATAACGGGCGGCTAAAAACTATGACTGTAGCGGGCCGTCCTCGGGCCCAAATTCCTTTGTTTTGGGGCTCGAAAACCACTATTTCGGGCCATGGATTTGATTGTGGGCTTGCGCACTTGGGCTTCAAATGGACGTTCGTGGTGGCATCGGTTGACCCACGGGGCCCATAATATATCAAATCGAAGCTGACTCAGAGGGCTATAGTGCGGGCTCTAAAGCCCATCTATAGCGATTTGTCTTTGGGCCCAAAAACCCATGTTTAGGCCCATGGATTTTGATAGAGTGGGCTTGGGCACATGGGCTTCAAATGGACGTTCGTGGTGGCATCGGTTGACCCACGGGGCCCATAATATATCAAATCGAAGCTGACTCCGAGGGCTACAGCGCGGGCTATAAAGCCCATCTATATCGATTTGTCTTTGGGCCCAAAAACCCATGTGTAGTCCCATGGATTTGATAGAGTGGGCTTGCGCACTTAGACTTCAAATGGACGTTCGTGGTGGCATCGGTTGACCCAGGGGGCCCATAATATATCAAATCGAAGCTAACTCAGAGGGCTATAACGGGCCACTACAAACTACGTCCGTAGCGGGCCGTCCTTGGGCCCAAATTCCTTTGTTTTGGGGCCTGAAAACCACTTTTTGGGCCCATGCATTTGATTGTGGGCTTGCGCACTTGGGCTTCAAATGGACGTTCGTGGCGGCATCGGTTGACCCACGGGGCCCATAATATATCAGATCGAAGCTGACTCAGAGGGCTATAGTGCGGGCTCTAAAGCCCATCTATAGCGATTTGTCTTTGGGCCCACAAACCCATGTTTAGGCCCATGGATTTGATAAAGTGGGCTTGGGCACTTGGGCTTCAAATGGACGTTCGTGGTGGCATCGGTTGACCCACGGGGCCCATAATATATCAAATCGAAGCTGACTCCGAGGGGTACAGTACGGGCTATAAAGCCCATCTATAGCGATTTGTCTTTGGGCCCAAAAACCCATGTGTAGGCCCATGGATTTGATAGAGTGGGCTTGGGCACTTGGGCTTTAAATGGACGTTCGTGGTGGCATCGGTTGACCCACGGGGCCCATAATATATCAAATCAAAGCTGACTCCGAGGGCTACAGTACGGGCTATAAAGCCCATCTATAGCGATTTGTCTTTGGGCCCAAAAACCCATGTGTAGGACCATGGATTTGATAGAGTGGGCTTGGGCACTTGGGCTTTAAATGGACGTTCGTGGTGGCATCGGTTGACCCACGGGGCCCATAATATATCAAATCGAAGCTGACTCCGAGGGCTACAGTACGGGCTATAAAGCCCATCTATAGCGATTTGTCTGTGGGCCCAAAAACCCATGTGTAGGCCCATGGATTTGATAGAGTGGGCTTGCGCACTTGGGCTTCAAATGGACGTTCGTGGCGGCATCGGTTGACCCACGGGGCCCATAATATATCAAATCGAAGCTAACTTAGAGGGCTATAACGGGCTGCTACAAATTATGTCTGTAGCAGGCCGTCCTCAGGCCCAAATTCCTTTGTTTTGGGGCCTGAAAACCACTATTTCGGCCCATGGATTTGATTGTGGGCTTGCGCACTTGGGATTCAAATGGACGTTCGTGGCGGCATCGGTTGACCCACGGGGCCCATAATATATCAGATCGAAGCTGACTCAGAGGGCTATAGTGCGGGCTCTAAAGCCGATCTATAGCGATTTGTCTTTGGGCCCAAAAACCCATGTTTAGGCCCATGGATTTGATAGAGTGGGCTTGGGCACTTGTGCTTCAAATGGACGTTCGTGGTGGCATCGGCTGACCCACGGAGCCCATAATATATCAAATCGAAGCTGACTCCGAGGGCTACAGTGCGGGCTATAAAGCCCATCTATAGCGATTTGTCTTTGGGCCCAAAAACCCATATTTAGGCCTATGGATTTGATAGAGTGGGCTTGGGCACTTGGGCTTCAAATGGACGTTCGTGGTGGCATCGGTTGACCCACGGGGCCCATAATATATCAAATCGAAGCTGACTCCGAGGGCTACAGTCCGGGCTATAAAGCCCATCTATAGCGATTTGTCTTTGGGCCCAAAAAACCATGTGTAGGCCCATGGATTTGATAGAGTGGGCTTGCGCACTTGGGCTTCAAATGGACGTTCGTGGCGGCATCGGTTGACCCACGGGGCCCATAATATATCAAATCGAAGCTGACTCAGAGGGCTATAACGGGCCGCTAAAAACTATGTCTGTAGCGGGCCGTCCTCGGCCCCAAATTCCTTTGTTTTGGGGCTCGAAAACCACTATTTCGGGCCATGGATTTGATTGTGGGCTTGCGCACTTGGGCTTCAAATGGACGTTCGTGGTGGCATCGGTTGACCCACGGGGCCCATAATATATCAAATCGAAGCTGACTCAGAGGGCTATAGTGCGGGCTCTAAAGCCCATCTATAGCGATTTGTCTTTGGGCCCAAAAACCCATGTTTAGGCCCATGGATTTTGATATAGTGGGCTTGGGCACATGGGCTTCAAATGGACGTTCGTGGTGGCATCGGTTGACCCACGGGGCCCATAATATATCAAATCGAAGCTGACTCCGAGGGCTACAGTGCGGGCTATAAAGCCCATCTATAGCGATTTGTCTTTGGGCCCAAAAACCCATGTGTAGTCCCATGGATTTGATAGAGTGGGCTTGCGCACTTGGACTTCAAATGGACGTTCGTGGTGGCATCGGTTGACCCACGGGGCCCATAATATGTCAAATCGAAGCTAACTCAGAGGGCTATAACGGGCCACTACAAACTACGTCTGTAGCGGGCCGTCCTTGGGGCCAAATTCCTTTGTTTTGGGGCCTGAAAACCACTATTTCGGCCCATGCATTTGATTGTGGGATAGCGCACTTGGGCTTCAAATGGACGTTCATGGCGGCATCGGTTGACCCACAGGGCCCATAATATATCAGATCGAAGCTGACTCAGAGGGCTATAGTGCGGGCTCTAAAGCCCATCTATAGCGATTTGTCTTTGGGCCCACAAACCCATGTTTAGGCCCATGGATTTGATAAAGTGGGCCTGGGCACTTGGGCTTCAAATGGACGTTCGTGGTGGCATCGGTTGACCCACGGGGCCCATAATATATCAAATCGAAGCTGACTCCGAGGGGTACAGTGCGGGCTATAAAGCCCATCTATAGCGATTTGTCTTTGGGCCCAAAAACCCATGTGTAGGCCCATGGATTTGATAGAGTGGGCTTGCGCACTTGGGCTTCAAATGGACGTTCGTGGCGGCATCGATTGACCCACGGGGCCCATAATATATCAAATCGAAGCTGACTCCGAGGGCTACCGTCCGGGCTATAAAGTCCATCTATAGCGATTTGTCTTTGGGCCCAAAAACCAAATTGTAGGCCCATGGATTTGATAGAGTGGGTTTGGGTACTTGGGCTTCAAATGGACGTTCGTGGTGGCATCGGTTGACCCACGGGGCCCATAATATATCAAATCGAAGCTGACTCCGAGGGCTACAGTGCTGGCTATTAAGCCCATCTATAGCGATTTGTCTTTAGGCCCAAAAACCAATGTGTAGGATCATGGATTTGATAGAGTGGGCTTGCGCACTTGGGCTTCAAATGGACGTTCGTGGCGGCATCGGTTGACCCACGGGGCCCATAATATATCAAATCGAAGCTGACTCAGAGGGCTATAACGGGCGCTACAAACTATGTCTGTAGCGGGCCGTCCTCGGGCCCAAATTCCTTTGTTTTGGGGCCCGAAAACCACTATTTCGGCCCATGGATTTTATTGTGGGCTTGCGCACTTGGGCTTCAAATGACGTTCGTGGCGGCATCGGTTGACCCACGGGGCCCATAATATATCAGATCGAAGCTGACTCAGAGGGCTACAGTACGGGCTATAAAGCCCATCTATACCGATTTGTCTTTGGGCCCAAAAACCAATGTGTAGGCCCATGGATTTGATAGAGTGGGCTGCCGCACTTGGGCTTCAAGTGGACGTTCGTGGCGGCATCGGTTGACCCACGGGGCCCATAATATATCAAATCGAAGCTGACTTAGAGGGCTATAACGGGCCGCTACAAACTACATCTATAGCGGGCCATCCTCGGACCCAAATTCCTTTGTTTTGGGGCCCGAAAACCACTATTTCGGCCCATGGATTTGATTGTGGGCTTGCGTACTTGGGCTTCAAATGGACGTTCGTGGCGGCATCGGTTGACCCACGGGGCCCATAATATATCAGATCGAAGCTGACTCAGAGGGCTACAGTGCGGGCTCTAAAGCCCATCTATAGCGATTTTTCTTTGGCCCCAAAAACCCATGTTTAGGCCCATGGATTTGATAGTGTGGGCTTGCGCACTTGGGCTTCAAATGGACGTCCGTGGCGGCATCGGTTGACCCACGGGGCCCATAATATATCAGATCGAAGCTGACTCAGAGGGCTATAGTGCAGGCTCTAAAGCCCATCTATAGCGATTTGTCTTTGGGCCCAAAAACCCATGTTTAGGCCCATGGATTTGATAGAGTGGGCTTGGGCACTTGGGCTTCAAATGGACGTTCGTGGTGGCATAGGTTGACCCACGGGGCCCATAATATATCAAATCAAAGCTGACTCCGAGGGCTACAGTACGGGCTATAAAGCCCATCTATAGCGATTTGTCTTTGGGCGCAAAAAACCCATGTGTAGGCCCATGGATTTGATAGAGTGGGCTTGGGCACTTGGGCTTTAAATGGACGTTCGTGGTGGCATCGGTTGACCCACGGGGCCCATAATATATCAAATCGAAGCTGACTCCGAGGGCTACAGTACGGGCTATAAAGCCCATCTATAGCGATTTGTCTGTGGGCCCAAAAACCCATGTGTAGGCCCATGGATTTGATAGAGTGGGCTTGCGCACTTGGGCTTCAAATGGACGTTCGTGGCGGCATCGGTTGACCCACGAGGCCCATAATATATCAAATCGAAGCTAACTTAGAGGGCTATAACGGGCCGCTACAAACTATGTCGGTAGCAGGCCGTCCTCAGGCCCAAATTCCTTTGTTTTGGGGCCTGAAAACCACTATTTCGGCCCATGGATTTGATTGTGGGCTTGCGCACTTGGGATTCAAATGGACGTTCGTGGCGGCATCGGTTGACCCACGGGGCCCATAATATATCAGATCGAAGCTGACTCAGAGGGCTATAGTGCGGGCTCTAAAGCTCATCTATAGCGATTTGTCTTTGGGCCCAAAAACCCATGTTTAGGCCCATGGATTTGATAGAGTGGGCTTGGGCACTTGTGCTTCAAATGGACGTTCGTGGTGGCATCGGTTGACCCACGGGGCCCATAATATATCAAATCGAAGCTGACTCCGAGGGCTACAGTGCGGGCTATAAAGCCCATCTATAGCGATTTGTCTTTGGGCCCAAAAACCCATATTTAGGCCTATGGATTTGATAGAGTGGGCTTGGGCACTTGGGCTTCAAATGGACGTTCGTGGTGGCATCGGTTGACCCACGGGGCCCATAATATATCAAATCGAAGCTGACTCCGAGGGCTACATTCCGGGCTATAAATCCCATCTATAGCGATTTGTCCTTGGGCCCAAAAAACCATGTGTAGGCCCATGGATTTGATAGAGTGGGCTTGCGCACTTGGGCTTCAAATGGACGTTCGTGGCGGCATCGGTTGACCCACGGGGCCCATAATATATCAAATCGAAGCTGACTCAGAGGGCTATAACGGGCCGCTAAAAACTATGTCTGTAGCGGGCCGTCCTCGGGCCCAAATTCCTTTGTTTTGGGGCTCGAAAACCACTATTTCGGGCAATGGATTTGATTGTGGGCTTGCGCACTTGGGCTTCAAATGGACGTTCGTGGTGGCATCGGTTGACCCACGGGGCCCATAATATATCAAATCGAAGCTGACTCAGAGGGCTATAGCGCGGGCTCTAAAGCCCATCTATAGCGATTTGTCTTTGGGCCCAAAAACCCATGTTTAGGCCCATGGATTTTTATAGAGTGGGCTTGGGCACAAGGGCTTCAAATGGACGTTCGTGGTGGCATCGGTTGACCCACGGGGCCCATAATA
This sequence comes from Mallotus nudiflorus, assembly GCA_947683625.1. Taxonomy (NCBI): domain Eukaryota; kingdom Viridiplantae; phylum Streptophyta; class Magnoliopsida; order Malpighiales; family Euphorbiaceae; genus Mallotus; species Mallotus nudiflorus. The sequence continues at coordinate 35,741 of CANTUR010002155.1, forward strand.
TATCAAATCGAAGCTGACTCCGAGGGCTACAGTGCGGGCTATAAAGCCCATCTATAGCGATTTGTCTTTGGGCCCAAAAACCCATGTGTAGTCCCATGGATTTGATAGAGTGGGCTTGCGCACTTGGACTTCAAATGGACGTTCGTGGTGGCATCGGTTGACCCACGGGGCCCATAATATATCAAATCGAAGCTAACTCAGAGGGCTATAACGGGCCATTACAAACTACGTCTGTAGCGGGCCGTCCTTGGGCCCAAATTCCTTTGTTTTGGGGCCTGAAAACCACTATTTCGGCCCATGCATTTGATTGTGGGCTTGCGCACTTGGGCTTCAAATGGACGTTCGTGGCGGCATCTGTTGACCCACGGGGCCCATAATATATCAGATCGAAGCTGACTCAGAGGGGCTATAGTGCGGGCTCTAAAGCCCATCTATAGCGATTTGTCTTTGGGCCCACAAACCCATGTTTAGGCCCATGGATTTGATAAAGTGGGCTTGGGCACTTGGGCTTCAAATGGACGTTCGTGGTGGCATCGGTTGACCCACGGGGCCCATAATATATCAAATCGAAGCTGACTCCGAGGGGTACAGTGCGGGCTATAAAGCCCATCTATAGCGATTTGTCTTTGGGCCCAAAAACCCATGTGTAGGCCCATGGATTTGATTAGAGTGGGCTTGCGCACTTGGCTTCAAATGGACGTTCGTGGCGGCATCGGTTGACCCACGGGGCCATAATATATCAAATCGAAGCTGACTCAGAGGGCTATAACGGGCCACTACAATCTACATCTGTTTCGGGTCGTCCTCGGGCCCAATTCCTTTGTTTTGGGGCCCGAAAACCACTATTTCGGCCCATGGATTTGATTGTGGGCTTGCGCACTTGGGCTTCAATGGACGTTCGTGGCGGCATCGGTTGACCCACGGGGCCCATAATATATCAGATCGAAGCTGACTCAGAGGGCTACAGTACGGGCTCTAAAGCCCATCTTATAGCGATTTGTCTTTGGGCCCAAAAACCATATTTAGGCCCATGGATTTGATAGAGTGAGCTTGGGCTTGAAATGGACGTTCGTGGTGGCATCGGTTGACCCACGGGGCCCATAATATATCAAATCGAGGCTGACTCCGAGGGCTACAGTTCGGGCTATAAAGCCCATCTATAGCGATTTGTCTTTGGGCCCAAAAACCCATGTGTAGGCCCATGGATTTGATAGAGTGGCTTGGGCACTTGGGTTTCAAATGGACGTTCGTGGTGGCATCGGTTGACCCACGGGGCCCATAATATATCAAATCGAAGCTGACTCCGAGGGCTACAGTGCGGGCTATAAAGCCCATCTATAGCGAATTTTCTTGGGCCCAAAAACCCTGTGTAGGCCCATGGATTTGATAGAGTGGGCTTGCGCACTTGGGCTTCAAATGGACGTTCGTGGCGGCATCGGTTGACCCACGGGGCCCATAATATATCAAATTGAAGCTGACTCAGAGGGCTATAACGAGCCGCTACAAACTATGTCTATAGCGGGCCGTCCTCGGGCCCAAATTCGTTTGTTTTGGGGCTCGAAAACCACTAATTCGGCCCATGGATTTGATTGTGGGCTTGCGCACTAAGGCTTCAAATGGACGTTCGTGGTGGCATCGGTTGACCCACGGGGCCCATAATATATCACATCGAAGCTGACTCAGAGGGCTATAGTACGGGCTCTAAAGCCCATCTATAGCGATTTGTCTTTGGGCCCAAAAACCATGTTTAGGCCGATGGATTTGATAGAGTGGGCTGGGCACTTGGGCTTCAAATGGACGTTCGTGGTGGCATCGGTTGACCCACGAGGCGCATAATATATCAAATCGAAGCTGACTCCGAGGGCAACAGTGCGGACTATAAGCCCATCTATAGCGATTTGTCTTTGGGGCGCAAAAACCCATGTGTAGGCCCTATGGATTTGATAGAGTGGGCTTGGGCACTTGGGCTTCAAATGGACGTTCGTGGTGGCATCGGTTGACCCACGGGGCCCATAATATATCAAATCGAAGCTGACTCCGAGGGCTACAGTACGGGCTATAAAGCCATCTATAGCGATTTGTCTTTGGGCCAAAAACCCATGTGTAGGCCCATGGATTTGATAGAGTGGGCTTGGGCACTTGGGCTTCAAATGGACGTTCGTGGTGGCATCGGTTGACCCACGGGGCCCATAATATATCAAATCGAAGCTGACTCCGAGGGCTACAGTGCGGGCTATAAAGCCCATCTATAGCGATTTATCTTTGGGCCCAAAAAACCATGTGTAGGCCCATGGATTTGATAGAGTGGGCTTGGGCACTTGGGCTTCAAATGGACGTTCGTGGTGGCATCGGTTGACCCACGGGGCCCATAATATATCAAATCGAAGCTGACTCAGAGGGCTATAACGGGCCGCTACAATCTACATCTGTAGCCGGCCGTCCTCGGGCCCAAATTCCTTTGTTTTGGGGCCCGAAAACCACTATTTCGGCCCATGGATTTGATTGTGGGATTGCGCAATTGGGCTTCAAATGGACGTTCGTGGCGGCATCGGTTGACCCACGGGGCCCATAATATATCAGATCGAAGCTGACTCAGAGGGCTATAGTGCGGGCTCTAAAGCCCATCTATAGCGATTTGTCTTTGGGCCCAAAAACCCATGTTTAGGCCCATGGATTTGATAGAGTGGGCTTGGGCACTTGGGCTTGAAATGGACGTTCGTGGTGGCATCGGTTGACCCACGGGGCCCATAATATATCAAATCGAAGCTGACTCAGAGGGCTATAACGGGGCACTACAAACTATATCTGTAGCGGGCCGTCCTCGGGCCCAAATTCCTTTGTTTTGGGGCTCGAAAACCACTATTAAGGCCCATGGATTTGATTGTGGGCTTGCGCACTTGGGCTTCAAATGGACGTTCGTGGCGGCATCGGTTGACCCACGGGGCCCATAATATATCAGATCGAAGCTGACTCAGAGGGCTATAGTTCGGGCTATAAAGCCCATCTATAGCGATTTGTCTTTGGACCCAAAAACCCATGTTTAGGCCCATGGATTTGATAGAGTGGGCTTGGGCACTTGGGCTTCAAATGGACGTTAGTGGTGGCATCGGTTGACCCACGGGGCCCATAATATATCAAATCGAAGCTGACTCCGAGGGCTACAGTGCGGGCTATAAAGCCCATCTATAGCGATTTGTCTTTGGGCCCAAAAACCCATGTGTAGGCCCATGGATTTGATAGAGTGGGCTTGGGCACTTGGGCTTTAAATGGACGTTCGTGGTGGCATCGGTTGACCCACGGGGCCCATAATATATCAAATCAAAGCTGACTCCGAGGGCTACAGTGCGGGCTATAAAGCCCATCTATAGCGATTTGTCTTTGGGCCCAAAAACCCATGTGTAGGCCCATGGATTTGATAGAGTGGGCTTGGACACTTGGGCTTTAAATGGACGTTCGTGGTGGCATCGGTTGACCCACGGGGCCCATAATATATCAAATCAAAGCTGACTCCGAGGGCTACAGTGCGGGCTATAAAGCCCATCTATAGCGATTTGTCTTTGGGCCCAAAAACCCATGTGTAGGCCCTTGGATTTGATAGAGTGGGCTTGCGCACTTGGGCTTCAAATGGACGTTCGTGGTGGCATCGGTTGACCCACAGGGCCCATAATATATCAAATCGAAGCTGACTCAGAGGGCTATAACGGGCCGCTACAATCTACATCTGTAGCGGGCCGTCCTAGGGCCCAAGTTCCTTTGTTTTGGGGCCCGAAAACCACTATTTCTGCCCATGGATTTGATTGTGGGATTGCGCACTTGGGCTTCAAATGGACGTTCGTGGCAGCATCGGTTGACCCACGGGGCCCATAATATATCAGATCGAAGCTGACTTAGAGGGCTATAGTGCGGGCTCTAAATCCCATCTATAACGATTTGTCTTTGGGCCCAAAAACCCATGTTTAGGCCCATGGATTTGATAGAGTAGGCTTGGGCACTTGGGCTTCAAATGGACGTTCGCGGTGGCATCGGTTGACCCACGGGGCCCATAATATATCAAATCGAAGCTGACTCCAAGGGCTACCATCCGGGCTATAAAGTCCATCTATAGCGATTTGTCTTTGGGCCCAAAAACCAAATTGTAGGCCCATGGATTTGATAGAGTGGGCTTGGGCACTTGGGCTTCAAATGGACGTTCGTGGTGGCATCGGTTGACCCACAGGGCCCATAATATATCAAATCGAAGCTGACTCCGAGGGCTACAGTGCTGGCTATTAAGCCCATCTATAGCGATTTGTCTTTAGGCCCAAAAACCAATGTGTAGGATCATGGATTTGATAGAGTGGGCTTGCGCACTTGGGCTTCAAATGGAGGTTCGTGGCGGCATCGGTTGACCCACGAGGCCCATAATATATCAAATCGAAGCTGACTCAGAGGGCTATAACGGGCGCTACAAACTATGTTTGTAGCGGGCCGTCCTCGGGCCCAAATTCCTTTGTTTTGGGGCCCGAAAACCACTATTTCGGCCCATGGATTTGATTGTGGGCTTGCGCACTTGGGCTTCAAATGACATTCGTGGCGGCATCGGTTGACCCACGGGGCCCATAATATATCAGATCGAAGCTGACTCAGAGGGCTACAGTACGGGCTATAAAGCCCATCTATACCGATTTGTCTTTGGGCCCAAAAACCAATGTGTAGGCCCATGGATTTGATAGAGTGGGCTGGCGCACTTGGGCTTCAAGTGGACGTTCGTGGCGGCATCGGTTGACCCACGGGGCCCATAATATATCAAATTGAAGCTGACTTAGAGGGCTATAACGGGCCGCTACAAACTACATTTGTAGCGGGCCATCCTCGGACCCAAATTCCTTTGTTTTGGGGCCCGAAAACCACTATTTCGGCCCATGGATTTGATTGTGGGCTTGCGTACTTGGGCTTCAAATGGACGTTCGTGGCGGCATCGGTTGACCCACGGGGCCCATAATATATCAGATCGAAGCTGACTCAGAGGGCTACAGTGCGGGCTCTAAAGCCCATCTATAGCGATTTTTCTTTGGTCCCAAAAACCCATGTTTAGGCCCATGGATTTGATAGAGTGGGCTTGCGCACTTGGGCTTCAAATGGACGTCCGTGGCGGCATCGGTTGACCCACGGGGCCCATAATATATCAGATCGAAGCTGACTCAGAGGGCTATAGTACGGGCTCTAAAGCCCATCTATAGCGATTTGTCTTTGGGCCCAAAAACCCATGTTTAGGCCCATGGATTTGATAGAGTGGGCTTGGGCACTTGGGCTTCAAATGGACGTTCGTGGTGGCATCGGTTGACCCACGGGGCCCATAATATATCAAATCGAAGCTGACTCCGAGGGCTACAGTACGGGCTATAAAGCCCATCTATAGCGATTTATCTGTGGGCCCAAAAACCCATGTGTAGGCCCATGGATTTGATAGAGTGGGCTTGCGCACTTGGGCTTCAAATGGACGTTCGTGGCGGCATCGGTTGACCCATGGGGCCCATAATATATCAAATCGAAGCTAACTTAGAGGGCTATAACGGGCCGCTACAAACTATGTCTGTAGCAGGCCGTCCTCAGGCCCAAATTCCTTTGTTTTGGGGCCTGAAAACCACTATTTCGGCCCATGGATTTGATTGTGGGCTTGCGCACTTGGGATTCAAATGGACGTTCGTGGCGGCATCGGTTGACCCACGGGGCCCATAATATATCAGATCGAAGCTGACTCAGAGGGCTATAGTGCGGGCTCTAAAGCCCATCTATAGCGATTTGTCTTTGGGCCCAAAAACCCATGTTTAGGCCCATGGATTTGATAGAGTGGGCTTGGGCACTTGTGCTTCAAATGGACGTTCGTGGTGGCATCGGTTGACCCACGGGGGCCCATAATATATCAAATCGAAGCTGACTCCGAGGGCTACAGTGCGGGCTATAAAGCCCATCTATAGCGATTTGTCTTTGGGCCCAAAAACCCATATTTAGGCCTATGGATTTGATAGAGTGGGCTTGGGCACTTGGGCTTCAAATGGACGTTCGTGGTGGCATCGGTTGACCCACGGGGCCCATAATATATCAAATCGAAGCTGACTCCGAGGGCTACAGTCCGGGCTATAAAGCCCATCTATAGCGATTTGTCTTTGGGCCCAAAAAACCATGTGTAGGCCCATGGATTTGATAGAGTGGGCTTGCGCACTTGGGCTTCAAATAGACGTTCGTGGCGGCATCGGTTGACCCACGGGGCCCATAATATATCAAATCAAAGCTGACTCAGAGGGCTATAACGGACGGCTAAAAACTATGACTGTAGCGGGCCGTCCTCGGGCCCAAATTCCTTTGTTTTGGGGCTCGAAAACCACTATTTCGGGCCATGGATTTGATTGTGGGCTTGCGCACTTGGGCTTCAAATGGACGTTCGTGGTGGCATCGGTTGACCCACGGGGCCCATAATATATCAAATCGAAGCTGACTCAGAGGGCTATAGTGCGGGCTCTAAAGCCCATCTATAGCGATTTGTCTTTGGGCCCAAAAACCCATGTTTAGGCCCATGGATTTTGATAGAGTGGGCTTGGGCACATGGGCTTCAAATGGACGTTCGTGGTGGCATCGGTTGACCCACGGGGCCCATAATATATCAAATCGAAGCTGACTCCGAGGGCTACAGTGCGGGCTATAAAGCCCATCTATATCGATTTGTCTTTGGGCCCAAAAACCCATGTGTAGTCCCATGGATTTGATAGAGTGGGCTTGCGCACTTAGACTTCAAATGGACGTTCGTGGTGGCATCGGTTGACCCAGGGGGCCCATAATATATCAAATCGAAGCTAACTCAGAGGGCTATAACGGGCCACTACAAACTACGTCCGTAGCGGGCCGTCCTTGGGCCCAAATTCCTTTGTTTTGGGGCCTGAAAACCACTTTTTGGGCCCATGCATTTGATTGTGGGCTTGCGCACTTGGGCTTCAAATGGACGTTCGTGGCGGCATCGGTTGACCCACGGGGCCCATAATATATCAGATCGAAGCTGACTCAGAGGGCTATAGTGCGGGCTCTAAAGCCCATCTATAGCGATTTGTCTTTGGGCCCACAAACCCATGTTTAGGCCCATGGATTTGATAAAGTGGGCTTGGGCACTTGGGCTTCAAATGGACGTTCGTGGTGGCATCGGTTGACCCACGGGGCCCATAATATATCAAATCGAAGCTGACTCCGAGGGGTACAGTACGGGCTATAAAGCCCATCTATAGCGATTTGTCTTTGGGCCCAAAAACCCATGTGTAGGCCCATGGATTTGATAGAGTGGGCTTGGGCACTTGGGCTTTAAATGGACGTTCGTGGTGGCATCGGTTGACCCACGGGGCCCATAATATATCAAATCAAAGCTGACTCCGAGGGCTACAGTACGGGCTATAAAGCCCATCTATAGCGATTTGTCTTTGGGCCCAAAAACCCATGTGTAGGACCATGGATTTGATAGAGTGGGCTTGGGCACTTGGGCTTTAAATGGACGTTCGTGGTGGCATCGGTTGACCCACGGGGCCCATAATATATCAAATCGAAGCTGACTCCGAGGGCTACAGTACGGGCTATAAAGCCCATCTATAGCGATTTGTCTGTGGGCCCAAAAACCCATGTGTAGGCCCATGGATTTGATAGAGTGGGCTTGCGCACTTGGGCTTCAAATGGACGTTCGTGGCGGCATCGGTTGACCCACGGGGCCCATAATATATCAAATCGAAGCTAACTTAGAGGGCTATAACGGGCTGCTACAAATTATGTCTGTAGCAGGCCGTCCTCAGGCCCAAATTCCTTTGTTTTGGGGCCTGAAAAACCACTATTTCGGCCCATGGATTTGATTGTGGGCTTGCGCACTTGGGCTTCAAATGGACGTTCGTGGTGGCATCGGTTGACCCACGGGGCCCATAATATATCAAATCGAAGCTGACTCAGAGGGCTATAGTGCGGGCTCTAAAGCCCATCTATAGCGATTTGTCTTTGGGCCCAAAAACCCATGTTTAGGCCCATGGATTTGATAGAGTGGGCTTGGGCACTTGGGCTTCAAATGGACGTTCGTGGTGGCATCGGTTGACCCACGGGGCCCATAATATATCAAATCGAAGCTGACTCCGAGGGCTACAGTGCGGGCTATAAAGCCCATCTATAGCGATTTGTCTTTGGGCCCAAAAACCCATATTTAGGCCTATGGATTTGATAGAGTGGGCTTGGGCACTTGGGCTTCAAATGGACGTTCGTGGTGGCATCGGTTGACCCACGGGGCCCATAATATATCAAATCGAAGCTGACTCCGAGGGCTACAGTCCGGGCTATAAATCCCATCTATAGCGATTTGTCCTTGGGCCCAAAAAACCATGTGTAGGCCCATGGATTTGATAGAGTGGGCTTGCGCACTTGGGCTTCAAATGGACGTTCGTGGCGGCATCGGTTGACCCACGGGGCCCATAATATATCAAATCGAAGCTGACTCAGAGGGCTATAACGGGCCGCTAAAAACTATATCTGTAGCGGGCCGTCCTCGGGCCCAAATTCCTTTGTTTTGGGGCTCGAAAACCACTATTTCGGGCAATGGATTTGATTGTGGGCTTGCGCACTTGGGCTTCAAATGGACGTTCGTGGTGGCATCGGTTGACCCACGGGGCCCATAATATATCAAATCGAAGCTGACTCAGAGGGCTATAGTGCGGGCTCTAAAGCCCATCTATAGCGATTTGTCTTTGGGCCCAAAAACCCATGTTTAGGCCCATGGATTTTTATAGAGTGGGCTTGGGCACAAGGGCTTCAAATGGACGTTCGTGGTGGCATCGGTTGACCCACGGGGCCCATAATATATCAAATCGAAGCTGACTCCGAGGGCTACAGTGCGGGCTATAAAGCCCATCTATAGCGATTTGTCTTTGGGCCCAAAAACCCATGTGTAGTCCCATGGATTTGATAGAGTGGGCTTGCGCACTTGGACTTCAAATGGACGTTCGTGGTGGCATCGGTTGACCCACGGGGCCCATAATATATCAAATCGAAGCTGACTCCGAGGGGTACAGTGCGGGCTATAAAGCCCATCTATAGCGATTTGTCTTTGGGCCCAAAAACCCATGTGTAGGCCCATGGATTTGATAGAGTGGGCTTGCGCACTTGGGCTTCAAATGGACGTTCGTGGCGGCATCGGTTGACCCCACGGGGCCCATAATATATCAAATTGAAGCTGACTCAGAGGGCTATAACGGGCCACTACAATCTACATCTGTTTCGGGTCGTCCTCGGGCCCAAATTCCTTTGTTTTGGGGCCCGAAAACCACTATTTCGGCCCATGGATTTGATTGTGGGCTTGCGCACTTGGGCTTCAAATGGACGTTCGTGGCGGCATCGGTTGACCCACGGGGCCCATAATATATCAGATCGAAGCTGACTCAGAGGGCTACAGTACGGGCTCTAAAGCCCATCTATAGCGATTTGTCTTTGGGCCCAAAAACCCATATTTAGGCCCATGGATTTGATAGAGTGAGCTTGGGCTTGAAATGGACGTTCGTGGTGGCATCGGTTGACCCACGGGGCCCATAATATATCAAATCGAGGCTGACTCCGAGGGCTACAGTTCGGGCTATAAAGCCCATCTATAGCGATTTGTCTTTGGGCCCAAAAACCCATGTGTAGGCCCATGGATTTGATAGAGTGGGCTGGGGCACTTGGGTTTCAAATGGACGTTCGTGGTGGCATCGGTTGACCCACGGGGGCCCATAATATATCAAATCGAAGCTGACTCCGAGGGCTACAGTGCGGGCTATAAAGCCCATCTATAGCGATTTTTCTTTGGGCCCAAAAACCCATGTGTAGGCCCATGGATTTGATAGAGTGGGCTTGCGCACTTGGGCTTCAAATGGACGTTCGTGGCGGCATCGGTTGACCCACGGGGGCCCATAATATATCAAATTGAAGCTGACTCAGAGGGCTATAACGAGCCGCTACAAACTATGTCTATAGCGGGCCGTCCTCGGGCCCAAATTCGTTTGTTTTGGGGCTCAAAAACCACTAATTCGGCCCATGGATTTGATTGTGGGCTTGCGCACTAAGGCTTCAAATGGACGTTCGTGGGTGGCATCGGTTGACCCACGGGGCCCCATAATATATCACATCGAAGCTGACTCAGAGGGCTATAGTACGGGCTCTAAAGCCCATCTATAGCGATTTGTCTTTGGGCCCAAAAACCCATGTTTAGGCCCATGGATTTGATAGAGTGGGCTTGGGCACTTGGGCTTCAAATGGACGTTCGTGGTGGCATCGATTGACCCACGAGGCGCATAATATATCAAATCGAAGCTGACTCCGAGGGCTACAGTGCGGGACTATAAAGCCCATCTATAGCGATTTTGTCTTTGGGCGCAAAAACCCATGTGTAGGCCCATGGATTTGATAGAGTGGGCTTGGGCACTTGGGCTTCAAATGGACGTTCGTGGTGGCATCGGTTGACCCACGGGGCCCATAATATATCAAATCGAAGCTGACTCCGAGGGCTACAGTGCGGGCTATAAAGCCCATCTATAGCGATTTGTCTTTGGGCCCAAAAAACCCATGTGTAGGCCCATGGATTTGATAGAGTGGGCTTGGCACTTGGGCTTCAAATGGACGTTCGTGGGTGGCATCGGTTGACCCACGGGGCCCATAATATATCAAATCGAAGCTAACTCCGAGGGTTACAGTGCGGGCTATAAAGCCCATCTATAGCGATTTATCTTTGGGCCCAAAAAACCATGTGTAGGCCCATGGATTTGATAGAGTGGGCTTGGGCACTTGGGCTTCAAATGGACGTTCGTGGTGGCATCGGTTGACCCACGGCGCCCATAATATATCAAATCGAAGCTGACTCAGAGGGCTATAACGGGCCGCTACAATCTACACCTGTAGCCGGCCGTCCTCGGGCCCAAATTCCTTTGTTTTGGGGCCCGAAAACCACTATTTCGGCCCATGGATTTGATTGTGGGATTGCGCAATTGGGCTTCAAATGGACGTTCGTGGCGGCATCGGTTGACCCACGGGGCCCATAATATATCAGATCGAAGCTGACTCAGAGGGGCTATAGTGCGGGCTCTACAGCCCATCTATAGCGATTTGTCTTTGGGCCCAAAAACCCATGTTTAGGCCCATGGATTTGATAGAGTGGGCTTGGGCACTTGGGCTTGAAATGGACGTTCGTGGTGGCATCGGTTGACCCACGGGGCCCATAATATATCAAATCGAAGCTGACTCAGAGGGCTATAACGGGGGCACTACAAACTATATCTGTAGCGGGCCGTCCTCGGGCCCAAATTCCTTTGTTTTGGGGCTCGAAAACCACTATTAAGGCCCATGGATTTGATTGTGGGCTTGCGCACTTGGGCTTCAAATGGACGTTCGTGGCGGCATCGGTTGACCCACGGGGCCCATAATATATCAGATCGAAGCTGACTCAGAGGGCTATAGTTCGGGCTCTAAAGCCCATCTATAGCGATTTGTCTTTGGACCCAAAAAACCCATGTTTAGGCCCATGGATTTGATAGAGTGGGCTTGGGCACTTGGGCTTCAAATGGACGTTAGTGGTGGCATCGGTTGACCCACGGGGCCCATAATATATCAAATCGAAGCTGACTCCGAGGGCTACAGTGCGGGCTATAAAGCCCATCTATAGCGATTTGTCTTTGGGCCCAAAAACCCATGTGTAGGCCCATGGATTTGATAGAGTGGGCTTGGGCACTTGGGCTTTAAATGGACGTTCGTGGTGGCATCGGTTGACCCACGGGGGCCCATAATATATCAAATCAAAGCTGACTCCGAGGGCTACAGTGCGGGCTATAAAGCCCATCTATAGCGATTTGTCTTTGGGCCCAAAAACCCATGTGTAGGCCCATGGATTTGATAGAGTGGGCTTGGACACTTGGGCTTTAAATGGACGTTCGTGGGTGGCATCGGTTGACCCACGGGGCCCATAATATATCAAATCAAAGCTGACTCCGAGGGCTACAGTGCGGGCTATAAAGCCCATCTATAGCGATTTGTCTTTGGGCCCAAAAACCCATGTGTAGGCCCTTGGATTTGATAGAGTGGGCTTGCGCACTTGGGCTTCAAATGGACGTTCGTGGTGGCATCGGTTGACCCACAGGGCCCATAATATATCAAATCGAAGCTGACTCAGAGGGCTATAACGGGCCGCTACAATCTACATCTGTAGCGGGCCGTCCTAGGGCCCAAGTTCCTTTGTTTTGGGGCCCGAAAACCACTATTTCTGCCCATGGATTTGATTGTGGGATTGCGCACTTGGGCTTCAAATGGACGTTCGTGGCAGCATCGGTTGACCCACGGGGCCCATAATATATCAGATCGAAGCTGACTTAGAGGGCTATAGTGCGGGCTCTAAATCCCATCTATAACGATTTGTCTTTGGGCCCAAAAACCCATGTTTAGGCCCATGGATTTGATAGAGTGGGCTTGGGCACTTGGGCTTGAAATGGACGTTCGTGGTGGCATCTGTTGACCCACGGGGGCCCATAATATATCAAATCGAGGCTGACTCCGAGGGCTACAGTGCGGGCTATAAAGCCCATCTATAGCAATTTGTCTTTGGGCCCAAAAACCCATGTGTTGGCCCATGGATTTGATAGAGTGGGCTTGGGCACTTGGGCTTCAAATGGACGTTCGTGGTGGCATCGGTTGACCCACGGGGCCCATAATATATCAAATCGAAGCTGACTCCGAGGGCTATAGTGCGGGGCTATAAAGCCCATCTATAGCGATTTGTCTTTGGGCCCAAAAACCCATGTGTAGGCCCATGGATTTGATAGAGTGGGCTTGGGCACTTGGGCTTCAAATGGACGTTCGTGGGTGGCATCGGTTGACCCACGGGGCCCATAATATATCAAATCGAAGCTGACTCCGAGGGCTACAGTGCGGGCTATAAATCCCATCTATAGCGATTTGTCTTTGGGCCCAAAAACCCATGTGTAGGCCCATGGATTTGATAGAGTGGGCTTGCGCACTTGGGCTTCAAATGGACGTTCGTGGCGGCATCGGTTGACCCACAGGGCCCATAATATATCAAATCGAAGCTGACTCAGAGGGCTATAACGGGCCACTACAATCTACACCTGTAGCCGGCCGTCCTCGGGCCCAAATTCCTTTGTTTTGGGGCCCGAAAACCACTATTTCGGCCCATGGATTTGATTGTGTGATTGCACACTTGGGCTTCAAATGGACGTTCGTGGCGGCATCGGTTGACCCACGGGGCCCATAATATATCAGATCGAAGCTGACTCAGAGGGCTATAGTGCGGGCTCTAAAGCCCATCTATAGCGATTTGTCTTTGGGCCCAAAAACCCATGTTTAGGCCCATGGATTTGATAGAGTGGGCTTGGGCACTTGGGCTTCAAATGGACGTTCGTGGTGGCATCGGTTGACCCACGGGGCCCATAATATATCAAATCGAAGCTGACTCAGAGGGCTATAACGGGCCGCTACAAACTATGTCTGTAGCGGGCCGTCCTCGGGCCCAAATTCCTTTGTTTTGGGGCTCGAAAACCACTATTAAGGCCCATGGATTTGATTGTGGGCTTGCGCACTTGGGCTTCAAATGGACGTTCGTGGCGGCATCGGTTTGACCCACGGGGCCCATAATATATCAGATCGAAGCTGACTCAGAGGGCTATAGTTCGGGCTCTAAAGCCCATCTATAGCGATTTGTCTTTGGGCCCAAAAACCCATGTTTAGGCCCATGGATTTGATAGAGTGGGCTTGGGCACTTGGGCTTCAAATGGACGTTCGTGGTGGCATCGGTTGACCCACGGGGCCCATAATATATCAAATCGAAGCTGACTCCGAGGGCTACAGTGCGGGCTATAAAGCCCATCTATAGCGATTTGTCTTTGGGCCCAAAAACCCATGTGTAGGCCCATGGATTTGATAGAGTGGGCTTGGGCACTTGGGCTTTAAATGGACGTTCGTGGTGGCATCGGTTGACCCACGGGGCCAATAATATATCAAATCAAAGCTGACTCCGAGGGCTACAGTGCGGGCGATAAAGCCCATCTATAGCGATTTGTCTTTGGGCCCAAAATCCCATGTGTAGGCCCATGGATTTGATAGAGTGGGCTTGGACACTTGGGCTTTAAATGGACGTTCGTGGTGGCATCGGTTGACCCACGGGGCCCATAATATATCAAATCAAAGCTGACTCCGAGGGCTACAGTGCGGGCTATAAAGCCCATCTATAGCGATTTGTCTTTGGGCGCAAAAACCCATGTGTAGGCCCTTGGATTTGATAGAGTGGGCTTGCGCACTTGGGCTTCAAATGGACGTTCGTGGCGGTATCGGTTGACCCACAGGGCCCATAATATATCAAATCGAAGCTGACTCAGAGGGCTATAACGGGCCGCTACAATCTACATTTGTAGCGGGCCGTCCTAGGGCCCAAGTTCCTTTGTTTTGGGGCCCGAAAACCACTATTTCTGCCCATGGATTTGATTGTGGGATTGCGCACTTGGGCTTCAAATGGACGTTCGTGGCGGCATCGGTTGACCCACGGGGGCCCATAATATATCAGATCGAAGCTGACTTAGAGGGCTATAGTGCGGGCTCTAAAGCCCATCTATAACGATTTGTCTTTGGGCCCAAAAACCCATGTTTAGGCCCATGGATTTGATAGAGTGGGCTTGGGCACTTGGGCTTGAAATGGACGTTCGTGGTGGCATCGGTTGACCCACGGGGCCCCATAATATATCAAATCGAGGCTGACTCCGAGGGCTACAGTGCGGGCTATAAAGCCCAACTATAGCGATTTGTCTTTGGGCCCAAAAACCCATGTGTAGGCCCATGGATTTGATAGAGTGGGCTTGGGCACTTGGGCTTCAAATGGACGTTCGTGGGTGGCATCGGTTGACCCACGGGACCCATCATATATCAAATCGAAGCTGACTCCGAGGGCTACAGTGCGGGCTATAAAGCCCATCTATAGCGATTTGTCTTTGGGCCGAAAAACCCATGTGTAGGCCCATGGATTTGATAGAGTGGACTTGCGCACTTGGGCTTCAAATGGACGTTCGTGGCGGCATCGGTTGATCCACGGGGCCCATAATATATCAAATCGAAGCTGACTCAGAGGGCTATAGCGAGTCGCTACAAACTATGTCTGTAGCGGGCCGTCCTCGGGCCCAAATTCATTTGTTTTGGGGCTCGAAAACCACTAATTCGGCCCATGGATTTGATTGTGGGCTTGCGCACTAAGGCTTCAAATGGACGTTCGTGGGTGGCATCGGTTGACCCACGGGGGCCCATAATATATCACATCGAAGCTGACTCAGAGGGCTATTGTACGGGCTCTAAAGCCCATCTATAGCGATTTGTCTTTGGGCCCAAAAACCCATGTTTAGGCCCATGGATTTGATAGAGTGGGCTTGGGCACTTGGGCTCAAATGGACGTTCGTGGTGGCATCGGTTGACCCACGGGGTCCATAATATATCAAATCAAAGCTGGCTCCGAGGGCTACAGTGCGGGCTATAAAGCCCATCTATAGCGATTTGTCTTTGGGCCCAAAAAACCCATGTGTAGGCCCATGGATTTGATAGAGTGGGCTTGGGCACTTGGGCTTCAAATGGACGTTCGTGGTGGCATCGGTTGACCCACGGGGACCATAATATATCAAATCGAAGCTGACTCCGAGGGCTACAGTGCGGGCTATAAAGCCCATCTATAGCGATTTGTCTTTGGGCCCAAAAAACCCATGTGTAGGCCCATGGATTTGATAGAGTGGGCTTGCGCACTTGGGCTTCAAATGGACGTTCGTGGCGGCATGGTTGACCCACAGGGCCCATAATATATCAAATCGAAGCTGACTCAGAGGGCTATAACGGGCCGCTACAATCTACATCTGTAGCGGGCCGTCCTAGGGCCCAAATTCCTTTGTTTTGGGGCTCGAAAACCACTATTTCTGCCCATGGATTTGATTGTGGGATTGCGCACTTGGGCTTCAAATGGACGTTCGTGGCGGCATCGGTTAACCCACGGGACCCATAATATATCAGATTGAAGCTGACTCAGAGGGCTATAGTGCGGGCTCTAAAGCCCATCTATAACGATTTGTCTTTGGGCCCAAAAACCCATGTTTAGGCCCATGGATTTGATAGAGTGGGCTTGGGCACTTGGGCTTGAAATGGACGTTCGTGGTGGCATCGGTTGACCCACGGGGCCCATAATATATCAAATCGAGGCTGACTCCGAGGGCTACAGTGCGGGCTATAAAGCCCATCTATAGCGATTTGTCTTTGGGCCCAAAAACCCATGTGTAGGCCCATGGATTTGATAGAGTGGGCTTGGGCACTTGGGCTTCAAATGGACGTTCGTGGTGGCATTGGTTGACCCACGGGGCCCATAATATATCAAATCGAAGCTGACTCCGAGGGCTACAGTACGGGCTATAAAGCCCATCTATAGCGATTTGTCTTTGGGCCCAAAAACCCATGTGTAGGCCCATGGATTTGATAGAGTGGGCTTGCGCACTTGGGCTTCAAATGGACGTTCGTGGCGGCATCGGTTCACCCACGGGGCCCATAATATATCAAATCGAAGCTGACTCAAAGGGCTATAACGAGTCGCTACAAACTATGTCTGTAGCGGGCCATCCTCGGGCCCAAATTCCTTTGTTTTGGGGCTCGAAAACCACTAATTCGGCCCATGGATTTGATTGTGGGCTTGCGCACTAAGGCTTCAAATGGACGTTCGTGGTGGCATCGGTTGACCCACGGGGCCCATAATATATCACATCGAAGCTGACTCAGAGGGCTATTGTGCGGGCTCTAAAGCCCATCTATAGCGATTTGTCTTTGGGCCCAAAAACCCATGTTTAGGCCCATGGATTTGATAGAGTGGGCTTGGGCCACTTGGGCTTCAAATGGACG
Source organism: Mallotus nudiflorus (assembly GCA_947683625.1). NCBI lineage: Eukaryota > Viridiplantae > Streptophyta > Magnoliopsida > Malpighiales > Euphorbiaceae > Mallotus > Mallotus nudiflorus. The sequence continues at coordinate 52,676 of CANTUR010002155.1, forward strand.
TTCGTGGTGGCATCGGTTGACCCACGGGGCCCATAATATATCAAATCGAAGCTGACTCCGAGGGCTACAGTGCGGGCTATAAAGCCCATCTATAGCGATTTGTCTTTGGGCCTAAAAACCCATGTGTAGGCCCATGGATTTGATAGAGTGGGCTTGGGCACTTGGGCTTCAGATGGACGTTCGTGGTGGCATCGGTTGACCCACGAAGCCCATAATATATCAAATTGAAGCTGACTCCGATGGCTACAGTGCGAGCTATAAAGCCCATCTATAGCGATTTGTCTTTGGGCCCAAAAACCCATGTGTAGGCCCATGGATTTGATAGAGTGGGCTTGCGCACTTGGGCTTCAAATGGACGTTCGTGGCGGCATCGGTTGACCCACAGGGGCCCATAATATATCAAATCGAAGCTGACTCAGAGGGCTATAACGGGCCGCTACAATCTACATCTGTAGCCGGCCATCCTCGGGCCCAAATTCCTTTGTTTTGGGGCCCGAAAACAACTATTTCGGCCCATGGATTTGATTGTGGGATTGCGCACTTGGGCTTCAAATGGACGTTCGTGGCGGCATCGGTTGACCCACGGGGCCCATAATATATCAGATCGAAGCTGACTCAGAGGGCTATAGTTCGGGCTCTAAAGCCCATCTATAGCGATTTGTCTTTGGGCCCAAAAACCCATGTTTAGGCCCATGGATTTGATAGAGTGGGCTTGGGAACTTGGGCTTGAAATGGACGTTCGTGGTGGCATCGGTTGACCCACGGGGCCCATAATATATCAAATCGAGGCTGACTCCGAGGGCTACAGTGCGGGCTATAAAGCCCATCTATAGCGATTTGTCTTTGGGCCCAAAAACCCATGTGTAGGCCCATGGATTTGATAGAGTGGGCTTGGGCACTTGGGCTTCAAATGGACGTTCGTGGTGGCATCGGTTGACCCACGAGGCCCCATAATATATCAAATCGAAGCTGACTCCGAGGGCTACAGTGCGGGCTATAAAGCCCATCTATAGTAATTTGTCTTTGGGCCCAAAAACCCATGTGTAGGCCCATGGATTTGATAGAGTGGGCTTGCGCACTTGGGCTTCAAATGGACGTTCGTGGCGGCATCGGTTGACCCACGGGGCCCATAATATATCAAATCGAAGCTGACTCCGAGGGCTACAGTGTGGGCTATAAAGCCCATCTATAACGATTTGTCTTTGGGCCCAAAAACCCATGTGTAGGCCCATGGATTTGATAGAGTGGGCTTGGGCACTTGGGCTTCAAATGGACGTTCGTGGGTGGCATCGGTTGACCCACGGGGCCCATAATATATCAAATCGAAGCTGACTCAGAGGGCTATAATGAGCCGCTACAAACTATGTCTGTAGCGGGCCGTCCTCGGGCCCAAATTCTTTTGTTTTGGGGCTCAAAAACCACTATTTCGGCCATGGATTTGATTGTGGGCTTGCGCACTAGGGCTTCAAATGGACGTTCGTTGTGGGCATCGGTTGACCCACGGGGCCCATAATATATCACATTGAAGCTGACTCAGAGGGCTATAGTGCGGGCTCTTAAGCCCATCTATAGCGATTTGTCTTTGGGCCCAAAAACCCATGTTTAAGCCCATGGATTTGATAGAGTGGGCTTGGGCACTTGGGCTTCAAATGGACGTTCGTGGTGGCATCGGTTGACCCACGGGGCCCATAATATATCAAATCGAAGCTGACTCCAAGGGCTACAGTGCGGGCTATAAAGCCCATCTATAGCGATTTGTCTTTGGGCCCAAAAACCCATGTGTAGGCCCATGGATTTGATAGAGTGGGCTTGGGCACTTGGGATTCAAATGGACGTTCGTGGTGGCATCGGTTGACCCACGGGGCCCATAATATATCAAATCGAAGCTGACTCCGAGGGCTACAGTGCGGGCTATAAAGCCCATCTATAGCGATTTGTCTTTGGGCCCAAAAACCCATGTGTAGGCCCATGGATTTGATAGAGTGGGCTTGCGCACTTGGGCTTCAAATGGACGTTCGTGGTGGCATCGGTTGACCCACGGGGGCCCATAATATATCAAATCGAAGCTAACTCAGAGGGCTATAACAGGCCACTACAAACTACATATGTAGCGGGCTGTCCTTCGTCCCAAATTCCTTTGTTTTGGGGCCTGAAAACCACTATTTCGGCCCATGGATTTGATTGTGGGCTTGCGCACTTGGGCTTCAAATGGACGTTCGTGGCGGCATAGGTTGACCCACGGGGCCCATAATATATCAGATCGAAGCTGACTCAGATGGCTAGAGTGCGGGCTCTAAAGCCCATCTATAGCGATTTGTCTTTGGGCCTACAAACCCATGTTTAGGCCCATGGATTTGATAGAGTGGGCTTGGGCACTTGGGCTTCAAATGGACGTTCGTGGTGGCATCGGTTGACCCACGGGGCCCATAATATATCAAATCGAAGCTGACTCCGAGGGCTACAGTGCGGGCTATAAAGCCTATCTATAGCGATTTGTCTTTGGGCCCAAAAACCCATGTGTAGGCCCATGGGATTTGATAGAGTGGGCTTGGGCACTTGGGCTTCAAATGGACGTTCGTTGGTGGCATCGGTTGACCCACGGGGCCCATAATATATCAAATCGAAGCTGACTCCGAGGGCTACAGTGCGGGCTATAAAGCCCATCTATAGCGATTTTTCTTTGGGGCCCAAAAACCCATGTGTAGGCCCATGGATTTGATAGAGTGGGCTTGCGCACTTGGGCTTCAAATGGACGTTCGTGGCGGCATCGGTTGACCCACGGGGCCCATAATATATCAAATCGAAGCTGACTCAGAGCGCTATAACGGGCCGCTACAAACTATGTCTGTAGCGGGCCGTCCTCGGGCCCAAATTCCTTTGTTTTTGGGGCCTGAAAACCACTATTTCGGCCCATGGATTTGATTATGGGCTTGCGCACTTGGTATTCAAATGGACGTTCGTGGCGGCATCGGTTCACCCACGGGGCCCATAATATATCAGATCGAAGCTGACTCAGAGGGCTATAGTGCGGGCTCTAAAGCCCATCTATAGCGCTTTGTCTTTGGGCCCAAAAACCCATGTTTAGGCCCATGGATTTGATAGAGTGGGCTTGGGCACTTGGGCTTCAAATGGACGTTCGTGGTGGCATCGGTCGACCCACGGGGCCCATAATATATCAAATCGAAGCTGACTCCGAGGGCCACAGTACGGGCTATAAAGCCCAACTATAGCGATTTGTCTTTGGGCCCAAAAAACCATGTGTAGGCCCATGGATTTGATAGAGTGGGCTTGCGCACATGGGCTTCAAATGGACGTTCGTGATGGCATCGGTTGACCCACGGGGCCCATAATATATCAAATCGAAGCTGACTCAGAGGGTTATAATGGGCCGCTACATACTACATCTGTAGCGGCCGTCCTTGGG
>CANTUR010002156.1:0-23989 GCA_947683625.1 Mallotus nudiflorus
CCTTTGGTTGTACAACAAATGCAATCTCTATTTCAGCAGAGAACTTAGGATACATCAACTTTGCGTATATTCTATATTTTGAATCTTGTTGATTTCCATGTATTTTCAATGAGGTGAATGTGAACTGCTTCTTCTATAGAGACAATATTGATAATCAGTCATTTCAAGCTAAAGTTATGGTTATAGTTTTAGCCTCACTACACTTATCTTATAGGGTGGGTCAAAGGCAACTATAACTCAAAGGCTGAAGTAGTCATTGTAAGTGGTACAAGTAGCCCTTTGAACTCGAACTTACAGCATTTGTGGCTAGGATAACTAAGGTTAATGAGGACTTGATAGCACTTAACCAAGCATGATAATTGTTTTGTTTATGCTTTGATGAGGAAATTGGAAGATGTCTAATGAAGATGAATCACTTTTGTACTCTCTGATGGCAAAGTTGTCAGTTTCGATTGTAGCTCATGGTTGGAGTTAAAGAGTAATTTCTAAGATATTTCCATCCATTTTTAAGGAAGGATAATTACCTATGGCTATTATTGCATAGAGTATAAGAAGAGCAATCATTTGAGAAGAATACCTATAAACTCTTTAATATGTCACATCATGTTGTAGACGTGTGTAATATCCCGTGTTTTTTTTTTAAAATATTTTTACACTGTACCGGGATATACAGTGTCAATAATTTTTATGCATTATACGATATTTTTATGAGTTGATATGTATTTTAAACCTATTTTAATTACTGTGTTTTATATACAGTGTTTTACGTAAAATTTTCCCGGGACTTTCATTTTCGGGGAAATTTCCACGTAAACAATGTATTATTAATTATTTTAAATGTATTTACGAGTTTGCATGAACTCATACATATTTTTAAATTATTAAATAAAGTCTGTGTATGTATATTTATTTAATTAGGGTTTATTATTACCCTAATATTTTATTATTTATTTATTATTATTGGATTATTTTATTTATTATTAAATTATTAAAATTTATTATTTTATTATTAATTATTTATTAATATTTAATTATTTTAATTTATTTTATTTTATTTTTTTCTTTTTTCTTTTCCTTTTTTCTTTCTTTTTCTTTTCTTCTTCTTCTTCTTTCTCTCCCCGCGCCCCGACGCCGACCACCATTTCCTCACCGCCGTTTCTCCCTCCTCCGGCCACCGTTTTCGACACCGCCGGTCTCTATCTTCTCCTTGAGCTCCGGTGAGTGTTATTCTAGCTTTGGTTTGAGCTAAAATGGTCTAGAATTGCTTAGGTTTCGATTTGAAAATTTTGGCCTCTTTGGGTTTTCGATTTTTTTGAGCTTCGATTTGGATGATTCATGGAAAATTCCTTCACAAATGTTGTTCCTGGTAGCTTAATCTTCATGTATGAATTTTTGTAGAATTTTTGGAGGTTGTTTGGATTTTTGGGTATTTTTGAATATTTTAATATTAATTTCTAATTTTCGGAAATTAATTATTTAAATTATGAAATTGGAGTTTATGGTTGAATTAAGTGTTGAAATGAATTATAGAAATTTATTTGGAATTTTTATGAATTTCCAAGTATTTATTTTTAATTATTGAAGTTTATGTGATTTTGTAAAATTAAGTTAATTGTGTTTTAAATTGAATTTAATTGGTTAATTAAGTTTTAATTATTGATATTATTGATAAATATGTTGAGAAAATTAATTTTGGATAATTGTATGATTTTTGGTGAAATTTTTGAAGTAATTTAAGTATATTATTATTATATATATATATATAATGGGTATTTTGGTAATTTTACCCTAAATTGTCTAAAAATGTAATTTAATTGGTTTTAATATTTATTTAAGGTATAAAAATGATTTCTACAAAATATTTAGTATTTTTAACTAATTAAAACTATTTTTCGGGAATTATTTTCAATTATATATATAATATAACGGTTTTTCTAATAAAATGAGTTTTAATCGATTTTTACAGTGTTTCAAGATTTATTATGTAATTTCTACGTATGAAATGTATTTTTATGATTTAAGGATATTTTTGGTATATTTGAATATATATTCTGTGTTTGTGGACCCCGGTCGGTGGACTGTAGTTTGGAGTCCGACCGTGGGATTTTGATTGTGTTGAGCTCGTTTTTCGAAGTGTGTTTCTTTGCAGGGTCGGCTCTACTCTTTTGAGTAGAGAGATGTCCGTTTTACAGGGGAGGTTCTGCCGGATTTTCGGTAGAATTCTCGTAAAACGTGATATCCAGTCGAACCCTAATTTTCGATTCTGTGTTTAATACTCTAGATTAAATTCTAGGATTTCTGTTAGGTTTATTCTAATGTCGGTTATTTATTGCTTGTTTAGTTGTGCCGAGACCGAGGGCTAGTGGACCAGGCCCGTCGGACCTGTCTCGTGGAGCGCATTAGGTGAGTTACTAATATTATATATATATGCTTAGGATGCATGATTTAGAAAATGCATGTTTTATTTTGACTAAATATGCATAAATAACATGATTTATATTCAAGTATATTTTTGGTATATTTTTGGTATATAATAAATTATATACATGTTTTATTAATAAAATATATTTAAAATGTTTTTAAATATATTTTTAGTTTAATTCATGATTTGATTGGATTTATTTGACATATATATACTCAAAATATACCTGGTTTATGTTTGGTGTATTTTCGGTATATATATGGTTTATATTGCTATTTCATTTATATCCATGCATCATTTATTTTTGTGAATGAATGTTTTATATTTATTAATGAAGGATATCAATAGAACGTGCTACCCTAGTGGGCAGCACTAGGACCGAGTACGTACCGGTACGCCTATAGTATTTAGGCTATAATACTAACTTATTTGTGGATATTGGTTGGATATGATTAATTGATATGTGAGATGTGGTTTGAGGTGTGATTGCTGGAGCTCGGTTGACCAAGTGTCTCGGGGCCAGTCTACTGTCCATATGGATTAAGTGGATATATTTGGAATAAGTGAGCCTGTATGGCTAGAGTGTTGTTTAACACTATTTTTCTGAGGTTGCGATATTCTAGGGTTCTATGTGATCCTTCATAAAAGTTGATTTTCAGATAAATATATAAAATGATTTTTCTGCATCTGTATGAATTTGCCTGTATATATACATATTACTCAGATACTGTTGACTGTATGCATTATCACTTAGAGTGTATGTATATATATTATAGTAATTCACTCAGTGAGGTCTGACTCCCCTCCGTTGACTATTTTTCAGGAGAGTCAACTTCCTCAGACCTCAGTAGCATGTCGATACGCCGGATTTCTTCCGCCCCGGCTTCTTTATGTAAATTGTATACTTGAGTCTTATTTATTTTATCTAGACACTGCAGTAGTTGTGATTTTCAGTAGTTGTGAATTAAAGTATTTGTTTTAAAGAGATGTATTATAGTAAAACTGGATTTGTATAAAGATTATACATTTATGAGATTATATATGTGATGTGATGAGTTTTGAATTGAATCCAGTTGATACGGATGATATTGTAATATTTATGATTTTATTTTCCGCTGCATATTATATTTTTATTGTTATTATTGCATATTTATTTTATTTTTAGGCTTGCTACGGGTTCCGGATTCGAAAGAATTCCCGTTCCCTAGCACCGGTCATGGCCCCTGTTTTGGGTCGTGACAAAGTTGGTATCAGAGCCTGGTTCGTATCTGAGTGGAGTTCTGTGTCAGGGCTTAGTTATGTGAGTTGTGGCCCTAGTTTTAAAGTTGTGTTTTCTGTTGGACTACTGCAGTGTATTAGGTTCGAGTATGTCTTGATGAGTATTCCTTGCTATAGTTTTCAGCGTTATTCCTCCGTTGTCTGTTTTGTCTGAATTTTTCCATTTGTCTTTTCAGAATGAGGAGGCGAGCGCGTGTCGCTCCACCGGTCGTTGAGGTCGAGGATGATGAGTCTTTTCAGGACGAGGTTTTACCTCCTGAGCAGCCAGTTAGACGTAGAGGTCGTGGCAGGGGTAGACCTCGAGGAGCGGCAGGTCGCCGTAGGCAGAGAGAGTTACAAGACGAGGAGCCTGTTGAGCCTGAGTTTGATGTTCCTATTCCTCCAGTTGTTCAGCCTGTTCAGCCTGCCTATCAGCAGGGTATGTCTGACCCTGAGGCAGCTTTGTTCTATGCCAGAGTTGGCAGGATTGCTTTTGATGGGACTTCTGATCCTTTAGATTTTCTGCATGCGATTGAGACTAGGACTCGGACTGCTCATACCGAGTACCAGAGGATCATGATCGTTGAGTTGTCTGTCGAGGGACCAGCCTTGGATTGGTTCATTCAGATGATCCAGCCCTATATGATGACGATGACATGGGCAGTTTCGAGAGCGATTCATGAGGAGATTTTGTCCAGAGCCTCTTCGTTTGAGTTATCGTCTTCGATTGACCAGTATTTCTCGTGGAGATCGATCAGTAGAGGAGTATACCCGAGAGTTTCTTCGTCTGGGTAGATATGCTGAGGATCTAATGCGAGATCAGTATTTCGCTGTTACTACCTATGTTACTGGTTTGGGTTCAGCTTTTGCTGGTATGCCTACAGCAGGTCTTACTCTGGAGTCGGTGATTGAGCTAGCTAAGGAGATTGAGCTGAGGTTAGTTAGGCAGGGAGCGATGCCTGATTATTACCAGTTGGGAGTTCAGTCGAGTGGATTGTAGGCTACTCCATATTCGAGTTTTCATGTTGGTTCGAGTAGTCAGCAGTGAGGTTCGACTCAGCAGAGTCAGAGACAGCAGCAGCGAGTGCATCGGAGCAGTAGACATGGCCGTGGAGGTCAGCGTAGATCATTCAGATTTGGGTCAGGTGCTTCGAGCAGCAGCAGTGGTCGTAGTTCTGGATCAGCGGCCAGTGTTTGTCAGACTTGTGGTAGAGTCCATCAGGGACCGTGTTATCTGACACCACTGACATGTTTCAGATGCGGGCAGATAGGACATTTTGCTAGATCGTGTCCTTATTCCGGGTATCAGCAGCAGCAGATTCCGCGATTCCCATAGCAGTCGATTGCTAGTGCAGCACCCGTGCCATTTCAGTTACCACCAGCTCAGCATCAGAGTTCTACTCAGTTTGTTCCACAGTAGAGTCGTGGTAGAGGTACGAGAGGAGGTACCCGAGGTGTTGGCCAGGCTTCTACCAGTCAGTAGGGAGGTCGAGGCCAGGCCAGAGTTTTTCATCTGACTCAGCAGGATGCTCAGGCATCTAATGCAGTCGTGGCAGGTATTCTTTCTGTTTGTTACCTGGATGCTTTGGTTTTGTTTGATCCGGGTGCCACGCATTCATTTGTTTCTCCCATTTTTGCTTCTAAATCTTGTTGGCAAGCTTCGAGGATGGCTTTTCCTTTGTCTGTTGCCACTCCTCTGAGTGATTCTTTGGACACCGATATTGTTCTTTCTGGTTGTCCAGTTCTCGTGGGAGATAGAGAATTATCCGCCGATTTGATTTTGTTGGATGTGATGGAGTTTGATGTTATTTTGGGAATGGATTGGTTATCTCAGCACTTTGCCGTGGTAGATTGCAGGAATAAGGAGGTGACTTTTAGAATTCCTGGTGAAGAAGATTTTAAGTTTGTTGGTGATAGGAGTTCAGCACCTCAGAATCTTATTTCTGCTATTTCTGCTAGGAAGTTGTTGAAGAAAGGTTGTCAGGGGTTTTTGGCATTGGTTAGGGATACGTCAGTGGAGAAGTTGTCACTCACAGATGTTCCTGTTGCTTGTGAGTTTCCTGATGTTTTTCCCGAGGAGTTGCCAGGTTTACCACCTCACAGAGAGATTGAGTTCTGTATAGATGTGGTTCCAGGTACTACTCCTATATCTTTGCCACCCTATCGTATGGCTCCTGCAGAGTTGAGAGAGTTGAAGGAGCAATTGCAAGAGTTGTTGGATAAGGGTTTTATCAGACCTAGTGTTTCTCCTTGGGGTGCACCAGTCTTGTTTGTGAAGAAGAAGGATGGTACCCTGAGACTGTGCATTGACTATAGAGAGCTGAATAAGGTGACAGTGAAGAACAAGTATCCTCTCCCGAGGATAGATGATTTGTTTGATCAGCTCCAGGGTGCACAATTCTTTTCTAAGGTTGACTTGAGGTCGGGTTATCATCAGCTGCGGATCAGTGAAGCTGATATTCCTAAGACAGCATTCCGCACTCGATATGGTCATTATGAGTTTCTGGTGATGTCTTTTGGTTTGACTAATGCACCAGCAGCTTTTATGGACCTGATGAACAGAGTATTCCGACCGTATGTGGATCAGTTTGTGGTAGTCTTCATTGATGATATACTAGTATATTCAAGGAGTATGGAAGAGCACATATATCACTTGAGGATTGTACTACAGACACTGAGAGATCATCAGCTTTATGCTAAATTCTCGAAGTGTGATTTCTGGATGGAGAGTGTTTCTTTTCTTGGACACGTAGTGTCTAAAGAAGGTATTCGGGTTGATCCACAGAAGGTTGAAGCAGTATCTGAGTGGCCTAGACCTACTTCAGTTACTGAGATTCGGAGTTTTCTAGGTTTAGCCGGGTATTATAGGCGGTTTGTGCAGGATTTTTCCAGGATAGCAGCCCCTATGACTCGCTTGACTCAGAAGAATGTTAGATTCGAGTGGTCAGAAGCTTGTGAGAATAGTTTTCAGTTGTTGAAGGAGAAGTTGACCACAACGCCAGTATTAGCTTTGCCTAATAGTGTGGATAAGTTCACAGTTTACTGTGATGCCTCTAGAATTGGTCTTGGTTGTGTGTTGATGCAGAATGGAAGGGTGATAGCCTATGCTTCGAGGCAGTTGAAGAAGCATGAGCAGAACTATCCCACACATGATCTAGAGATGGCTGCAGTGATCTTTGCTTTGAAGATTTGGAGACATTATTTGTACGGGGTGACTTGTGAGATATTTACTGATCACAAGAGCCTTAAGTACATTTTCCAGCAGCGAGATTTGAATTTGAGGCAGAGAAGATGGTTGGAACTGTTGAAAGATTATGATTGTGAGATTCTTTACCATCCGGGTAAAGCTAATGTGGTAGCAGATGCCTTGAGTAGGAAGTCCTCAGGTAGTCTTGCTCACATCGGTGTGGAGAGGAGACCATTGATCCAGGAATTGCATTTGATGGTGGATCAAGGTCTGATGATGAAGATCAGTAGATCAGGTGGACTGTTAGCTCAGTTTAAAGTACGATCTGTACTGAGGGATAGGATTAAAGCAGCGCAGAGCCGAGATCGTATTCTAGAAGAGCTTGCAGAGAATGTCAGAGCAGGGAAGTTCACTGATTTCACACTCGATGATGATGGTGTGTTGTGGATCAGTGGTAGATTGTGTGTTCCTGATGTGGATGACTTGAGAGAGGAGATCCTAGAGGAAGCACATTCTACAGCCTACAGCGTTCATCCTGGTGTTACTAAGATGTACCACAGTATCAGAGATCTATACTGGTGGGATGGATTGAAGAAGGATGTTGCCGATTATGTTGCTAAGTGCTTGACGTGTCAGCAAGTGAAAGTCGAACATCAGAAGCCTTCTGGGAAGCTTCAGCCTCTTCCTATTCCCGAGTGGAAATGGGAAAGGATAGCTATGGATTTTGTGGTTGGTTTACCTCGTTCGAAGGATGGATACGATTCCATTTGGGTGATTGTAGACAGATTGACGAAGTCTGCACATTTCTTGCCTGTGAAAGCCACATATTCAGTTGCTAGATTGGCGAAGTTGTACGTGAAGCATATTGTGTGCCTTCATGGAGTACCTGTGTCCATTGTGTCAGACAGAGGTTCGGTGTTTACTTCTCGTTTTTGGCAGAAGTTGCAAGAAGCGATGGGCACTAGGTTGGATTTCAGTACTGCTTTTCATCCTCAGACAGATGGTCAGTCTGAGAGGACGATCCAGACACTGGAAGATATGTTGAGGATGTGTGTCTTGGATTTGAGAGGTAGCTGGGATGATCATTTGGCACTTGTTGAGTTTGCATATAATAACAGCTACCATAGCAGTATTGGCATGGCACCATATGAGGCATTGTATGGAAGGAAGTGTAGATCCCCGTTGAGTTGGGATGAGATTGGTGAGAGAGCTTTGACTGGACCAGAGATGGTTCAGGATGCTGCAGAGAAAGTCACCGTGATCAAGCGTAGATTAGAGACCGCAGTTAGTAGACAGAAGAGTTATGCGGATCCTAGGCGCAGAGATGTGGAGTTTCAGGTTGGAGATTTCATTTTTCTGAAAGTATCTCCGATGAAGGGTGTGATGAGATTTGGCAGGAAGGGTAAGTTAGCACCGAGATATATTGGACCGTTTGAGATTCTGGAGAGAGTTGGCACTGTTGCATATCGGTTGGATTTGCCTCCGAGTATGTCACAGGTGCATCCAGTATTTCATATCTCGATGTTGAGGAAGTATATCTCAGATCCTTCACACGTGTTGCAACCCGACAGTGTAGAAGTGAGTGAAGATTTGACGTTTGTGGAAGAACCTGTGGCGATCGTAGATTTTCAAGTTCGACAGTTGCGATCGAAGCAGATTCCGATGGTCAAGGTTTTGTGGCGTAGCGACAGAGTTGAAGAGCATACGTGGGAGACTGAAGCTGAGATGCGAGCTTCTTACCCGTATCTCTTTCCTTCCTGATTCTGTAATCTTGTTTTTAGAATTCGGGGACGAATTCTTGTAAGGGGGGGAGACTGTAATATCCCGTGTTTTTTCTTAAAATATTTTTACACTGTACCGGGATATACAGTGTCAATAATTTTTATGCATTATACGATATTTTTATGAGTTGATATGTATTTTAAACCTATTTTAATTACTGTGTTTTATATACAGTGTTTTACGTAAAATTTTCCCGGGACTTTCATTTTCGGGGAAATTTCCACGTAAACAATGTATTATTAATTATTTTAAATGTATTTACGGGTTTGCATGAACTCATACATATTTTTAAATTATTAAATAAAACCTGTGTGTGTATATTTATTTAATTAGGGTTTATTATTACCCTAATATTTTATTATTTATTTATTATTATTTGATTATTTTATTTATTATTAAATTATTAAAATTTATTATTTTATTATTAATTATTTATTAATATTTAATTATTTTATTTTATTTTATTTTATTTTTTTCTTTTTTTTTTTCTTTTCCTTTTTCTTTCTTTTTCTTTTTCTTTTTCTTTCCTTTTCTTTCTTTTTCTTTTTCTTCTTCTTCTTCTTTCTCTCCCGCGCCCGACGCCGACCACCATTTCCTCACCGCCGTTTCTCCCTCCTCCGGCCACCGTTTTCGACACCGCCGGTCTCTATCTTCTCCTTGAGCTCCGGTGAGTGTTATTCTAGCCTTGGTTTGAGCTAAAATGGTCTAGAATTGCTTAGGTTTCGATTTGAAAATTTCGGCCTCTTTGGGTTTTCGATTTTTTTGAGCTTCGATTTGGATGATTCATGGAAAATTCCTTCATAAATGTTGTTCCTGGTAGCTTAATCTTCATGTATGAATTTTTGTAGAATTTTTGGAGGTTGTTTGGATTTTTGGGTATTTTTGAATATTTTAATATTAATTTCTAATTTTCGGAAATTAATTATTTAAATTATGAAATTGGAGTTTATGGTTGAATTAAGTGTTGAAATGAATTATAGAAATTTATTTGGAATTTTTATGAATTTCCAAGTATTTATTTTTAATTATTGAAGTTTATGTGATTTTGTAAAATTAAGTTAATTGTGTTTTAAATTGAATTTAATTGGTTAATTAAGTTTAATTATTGATATTATTGATAAATATGTTGAGAAAATTAATTTTGGATAATTGTATGATTTTTGGTGAAAATTTTGAAGTAATTTAAGTATATATATATATATAGGGGTATTTTGGTAATTTTACCCTAAATTGTCTAAAAATGTAATTTAATTGGTTTTAATATTTATTTAAGGTATAAAAATGATTTCTACAAAATATTTAGTATTTTTAACTAATTAAAACTATTTTCCGGGAATTATTTTCAATTATATATATAATATACGGTTTTTCTAATAAAATGAGTTTTAATCGATTTTTACAGTGTTTCAAGATTTATTATGTAATTTCTACGTATGAAATGTATTTTTATGATTTAAGGATATTTTTGGTATATTTGAATATATATTCTGTGTTTGTGGACCCCGGTCGGTGGACTGTAGTTTGGAGTCCGACCGTGGGATTTTGATTGTGTTGAGCTCATTTTTCGAAGTGTGTTTCTTTGCAGGGTCGGCTCTACTCTTTTGAGTAGAGAGATGTCTGTTTTACAGGGGAGGTTCTGCCAGATTTTCGGTAGAATTCTCGTAAAACGTGATATCCAGTCGAACCCTAATTTTCGATTCTGTGTTTAATACTCTAGATTAAATTCTAGGATTTCTGTTAGGTTTATTCTAATGTCGGTTATTTATTGCTTGTTTAGTTGCGCCGAGACCGAGGGCTAGTGGACCAGGCCCGTCGGACCTGTCTCGTGGAGCGCATTAGGTGAGTTACTATATTATATATATATGCTTAGGATGCATGATTTAGAAAATGCATGTTTTATTTTGACTAAATATGCATAAATAACATGATTTATATTCAAGTATATTTTTGGTATATTTTTGGTATATAATAAATTATATACATGTTTTATTAATAAAATATATTTAAAATGTTTTTAAATATATTTTTAGTTTAATTCATGATTTGATTGGATTTATTTGACATATATATACTCAAAATATACCTGGTTTATGTTTGGTGTATTTTCGGTATATATATGGTTTATATTGCTATTTCATTTATATCCATGCATCATTTATTTTTGTGAATGAATGTTTTATATTTATTAATGAAGGATATCAATAGAACGTGCTACCTAGTGGGCAGCACTAGGACCGAGTACGTACCGGTACGCCTATAGTATTTAGGCTATAATACTAACTTATTTGTGGATATTGGTTGGATATGATTAATTGATATGTGAGATGTGGTTTGAGGTGTGATTGCTGGAGCTCGGTTGACCAAGTGTCTCGGGGCCAATCACACTGGCAGTCAGACTGCTGGAGCTCGGTTGACTTAGTGTCTCGGGGCCAGTCTACTGTCCATATGGATTAAGTGGATATATTTGGAATAAGTGAGCCTGTATGGCTAGAGTGTTGTTTAACACTATTTTTCTGAGGTTGCGATATTCTAGGGTTCTATGTGATCCTTCATAAAAGTTGATTTTCAGACAAATATATAAAATGATTTTTCTGCATCTGTATGAATTTGCCTATATATATACATATTACTCAGATACTGTTGACTGTATGCATTATCACTTAGAGTGTATGTATATATATTATAGTAATTCACTCAGTGAGGTCTGACTCCCCTCCGTTGACTATTTTTCAAGAGAGTCAACTTCCTCAGACCTCAGTAGCAGGTCGATACGCCGGATTTCTTCCGCCCCGGCTTCTTTATGTAAATTGTATACTTGAGTCTTATTTATTTTATCTAGACACTGCAGTAGTTGTGATTTTCAGTAGTTGTGAATTAAAGTATTTGTTTTAAAGAGATGTATTATAGTAAAACTGGATTTGTATAAAGATTATACATTTATGAGATTATATATATGATGTGATGAGTTTTGAATTGAATCCAGTTGATACGGATGATATTGTAATATTTATGATTTTATTTTCCGCTGCATATTATATTTTTATTGTTATTATTGCATATTTATTTTATTTTTAGGCTTGCTACGGGTTCCGGATTCGAAAGAATTCCCATTCCCTAGCGCCGGTCATGGCCCCTGTTTTGGGTCGTGACAACGTGATACAATATAAGAGGAGACTGGTAGAACTGTATGTTGCAATATTAAGTTTGATATATATTAGCATCTGAACTGAGAATTAAAATCATAGAATTATTCATGAATTCAGTCCTTTGGGTGTAATTGATCTTAATGTGATGTAGATAATGGATTGTTTGTTTCAGCACTATACAATGGTTGATTGTTGGAGTAAAGAGGTAATTTTTAGAATTCCTGATGAATAAGAGTTTAAGTTTGTGGGTGACAAGAGTTTTGAACCTCAAAATCTTATCTCCGCTATCATTGCTAGGAAGATACTGAGGAAGGGTTGTTAGGAATACTTGGCTCTAGTCAGGGATACTTCAGTGGAGAAGTTGTCTCTCATAGATGTTCTAATTTCCTACGAGTTTCCTGATGTTTTTCCTGATGAGTTGCCAGGTTTACCACCTCACAGAGATTGAATTCTGTATCGATATGGTTCTTGATATAGCTCCTATTTCGATGTAGCCCTACAGAATGGCTCTTGCAGAGTTGAAGGAGCAATTGTAAGATCTGTTGGACAAGGGTTTTATCAGACCCTGTGGCTTTCCTTAGGGTGCACTAGTCCTGTTAGTGAAGAAGAAGGACAATACTCTTAACCTTGCATTGATTACAGAGAATTGAACAAATATCCTCTCTCGAGGATAGATGATTTGTTTGATCAGCTTTAAAGTGCACAGTTCTTTTCTAAGATTGATTTGAGGTCGGGTTATCATTAGTTGCGAATCAGTGAAGCTAATGTTCTTAGAATGACATTCCGCACTCGTTATGGACATTATAAATTTTAAGTGATGTCCTTCGAATTGGATAATGCCCTAGCAGCTTTCATGGATCTGATGAACAAGGTATTCAGACTATATGTGGATTAATTTATAGTAGTCTTCATTGATGATATACTAGCATATTCGAAGTGTATGAAAGGGCATGTATATCACTTGAGGACTGTACTACAGACAGTGAGAGAATGTCAGCTTTATGCTGAATTCTCGAAGTGTGATTTCTAGTTGGAGAGTGTTATTTTTCTTAGACAATTGGCGTCTAAGGATGGTATCTAAGTTGATCCATAGAAGGTTGAGGCAGTGTCTGAATAGCCTATACCGACTATAATTATGGAGATTCATAGTTTTCTAGGTTTAGCTAGGTATTATAGGAGATCTGAGTATAATTTTCTAGATTTGTAGCTCCTAGAAGAATATGAAGTTTATGTGATCAGATGTTTATTAGAATAGTTTCCAGTTGCTGAAGAAGACCATTGATCCAAGAGTTACACGAGTTAATGGATCGAGGTCTGATGATAAAGATGAGTAGATATGGTGGACTGCTAGCTCAGTTCAAGGTTTGATATGTGTTGAGAGATAGGATTAAGGCAGTTTAAGGTTGAGATCCTATTCTAGAAGAGCTTGCAAAGAATGTTCGAGCAAGGAAGTCCTCTAATTTTACACTTGATGATGAAGGTGTTTTATGGATTAGTAGTAGAATGTGCATTTCTGATGTGGATAAGTTGAGAGAGGAGAATCCTTGAGGAAGCATATTGTGTGCCTACATGAGTACCTTTATCCATTATGTCAGACAAAGGTTCAGTGTTTACCTCTCATTTTTAGCAGAAGTTGCAGAAAGCGATGGCCAGCAAGTTGGATGTCAGTACTCGCTTTTCATCCTCAGACAGATGGTTAGTCTGAGAGGATGATTCAAACACTGGAAGATATGTTGAGGATGTGTGTTTTGGATCTGGAAGGTAGCTGGGATGATAATTTTCCACTTATGGAGTTCGCTTATAATAATAGCTATTATAGCAGTATTAGGATGGCACCATATGAGGCTTTGTATAGAAGGAAGTGTAGATCCCCTCTAAGTTAAGGTGAGATTAGGGATAGAGCATTGACTGGACATGAGATGGTTTAGGATGTTGTAGAGAAGGTTGATGTGATCAAGAGGAGACTAGAGACCGCAATTAGTAGACAGAAGAGCTACACGGATCCGAGATATAGATATATGGAGTTTCAAATTGGAGACTGTGTTTCCGAAGGTGTCTCTGAAAAATGATATGATGAGATTTAGTATGGTTGCATATCGATTAACTTTGCCTCTGAATCTATTTCAAGTGCATCCAGTGTTCTATATCTCGATTTTGGGAAAGTGTATTTCAGATCTTTCGCACGTGTTGCAGCCAGACAATGTAGAAGATAATAAAGACCTAAAGTTTGAGAAGGAACCAGTTGCGATTTTAGATTATCAAGTTCGACAATTACGTTTGAAGCAGATTCCGATAGTCAAGGTGTTAGGGCGAAGCAACAACGTGGAAGAGCTTACTTGGGAGACTGAAGCTGAGATGCAAGCTTCTTACCCGTATCTCTTTCCTCCTTGATTCTTGGAATTTATTCTTTTCTTGAATTTGGGGATGAATTCTTATAAGGAGGGGAGACTATAATAACCCTAGTTTTTAAATTATTTTATTATATAATGAGATATACAGTGTTAATAAAATTTAAAAATTAAATTTAATTATTTTACTATTTTGTAATTAATTATTATTATTTTATGTTTAATTGAATTTTCTAAATAAATATATTATTTTGGAACTTATTATTTTGGACATTTAAATTTCATTGTGTATATTTATTATTTTCAAACACTATTATTTTAATAACATTATTTAGTGCATGGTTATTTTAATATTACTTTTAAGTACTACTATTATTTTATTAATTGACGTGATTTTGAGTATTATTAATATTTTAAATTTTTCCACTACTATTATTAATATTATTATTGTTAATTGTTAATATTACATTACTTTATTTTATTAGTGCATGTGTGTGGGAATGTGTGTGTGTGTGTGTGTATATATATATATACTATAGTTTATGTGGGTTATTATTATTACAATTAATGTGTGTTATTATTATCATTGGTATTATTTTTATTGTTTAATATTATTATGAATACTATTTTTATTATCCAATTATTTTATTAATAGTATTCATTTTAATTGTTGTATTATGTTTAATTGTATTTAGGTGCATGTGTGTGTCTATATGTATATATATATATATATATATATATATATATATATATAACAACCCCATTCTTTCTCTTCTTCTCTTTCGTTGTTTGTCTTCTTCCTTTCTATTTTTCGTCTTTTTCTTTCCATAAATTCCCCTACTCTTGCTCAGGCCACTAAGCCATCGTCTGCCACCCCTGAACCTTGTCATCAATCCCTCTTCTCTCCTTCTCGCCATCTTCTTTTTCCTTTGTAACGCCGAAAATGTGACAGAAGCAGCAATGGTAGCAGCAGACTTCTACAGTCGTTGGAGTCACTTTCGATGGTAGGAGCTTAACTTCCTTAGCTTGGTCGACTCCTTGAATTGAGGGAAAGACAATTCTGAGCTTGATCGAAGCTCAAAGTTGTTTGATGGTGAGTTTTACATAATTTTTGGTTTATGTCTAATTTCATTTTAATTTTTTTAGCTTGAGTTTGGTTGATTCTTAATAATTTCTTTTTGAAATGTTGATCTATGCATCTTAATCTACTCATTGGTACTTTTAGTTTATTTTTATGTTTTTATTTGATTTTTGGTTAACTATTGAATATTTTAATAATTAAAAATGAATTTTTGTTAATTAATTATTTTAATTATGGATTTAATTAATTTAGTGTTATTATACTATGTTGGTAATTATAATGTTGAGAAAATAATTTTTGAATATATTATATAAATTTTAGGAACTTGTTTTGTATTATGAGAATTTTAGACTTTTGAGTAAATAAGCATTTTTGTTGAAAATATTGTTTAATTATATGTTTTAGATAATTTTGGTATAATATATATTGATAAAATTATTTTTGTCAATTTATATAAATTTTTGAGGAATTAGTTAGTATTATGCAATTTTTTTATTATATAGGTTAATTATGAGTTTTTGTTGAAATTATGGATGATTTTGAAATAATAATTGGTATTAAAATTATTTTCTATTTTCAATTAATTAATACTAATTTTTGAAAATATCGATTAAATATGGATTTTTGCTAAAAATATAGTTAAATATTATATTTTAAATGATATTATGATTATATAGAGTATTAAAATGATTTTTATAAGTTATTTGTAATTTTTAACCAATTAACAGTAATTTTTGAAAATTATATTCAAATATATATTGTTTATTATTTTGGTGATAAAAATGGGTTTTAAACTAATTTTATTATATAATTAAACTATTTAAGCAATTAAATGTGAATATTATTATGTTATGTTGAATAATTGTAAAATTGAATTTTTATTAATATTATATAATATTTGAGATTTTTTTTGGTAAATTATGATAATTTTAGAATACTATGTAAATAATAAGTGTATTTATTATTTTGAGACTAAATGTGTATTTTATTATTTTTGTGATGTTAAATTGTGATTTTAAATATTATTTGCAATTTATGTTAATTTAATTGTAAAATGGGAATTTTATTCCATTTATGAATTTTATTATCAAATATTATTTAAAAATTAGAATTTTATGTTTTAGTTGGGAAAATAAAGGTTTTTAAATATTTTAATGGGTTTTTGATGATTTTTATTATTTTACTATTTAATATTATTGGTATCCTCGGTTGGAAATTTGTGGAGTTTGGGGTTTCAACCCAAGGTGTTACATTTTGTGATTTTAGAAGTGCATTTTCTATGCAAGATTGGCCTTACTTTTGTAGAGAGATGTCCATTTTGCAAAGGAGACTCTACTGAATTTTCTGTAGATTTCTCATAAAATGTGACAATCTGTCCAAGTTTAGTTTTGAAATTTTTTTATTGAATCTGTCTATAATAATCTTAGAAGTGTAAAAATTAGAAGTTTATTTTGATTGTTATTGTTATTTTATTTTTCTAACTGCTGTAGACGGCAAGGTTTAGCGCACATCCAAGATTTTAGCAACCGCAACACTGTTTAGGCTCAGGGCCTTAGAGAACACACTAACCACTGTCACAAAGACATGGGATGGAGATGAGGAGTCACCACCCAAGGAAATAATTGGGACAAATCGAAAAGGTGGTACTCGATTCCCTAAAAAAAAGCTAGCACCACAACCAGGAGATTTTGGATACAAAATACTAACTTCTCTTAGTCTCGTGTTCATTTAGAATAAATTTATAAATGATTATTTCATTCTCTAATTACATGCAATTTTATTAAACCCTATTTTGACATCCATCTAACCCTAGGCATCTAGTCAATAAAATTACACATAAAAAATGCACTCAAGATCGCGTTGTCCCTAAGTCTAAACTATATTAATTTTATTAAAAAGTTAGCTAGATTTACATTTTATTTACAAGTGAGAAAGGGACTAAATTTTTATTAATTAGTGAGCCTAGATCTATTTATTTTAGTTTATCTAAGGAATGGACTTAAGTCTATTTAATTTTAAAAGAATGTGAAATTAGTGGGCCTAAGTCTATTTATTTTAAAAGAAATGAATTTAAGTGGGTTGAGCTAAGTCTAAACAAGTTTTAATTAACTAAGTGGGCCTAAAATCTAATTAACCTAATGGGCCTAAATTGATTTTAATTATTTAAAGCCCTAAACCATTTTTAAGCCTATTTATTAAGTGGGTTAGACCTAAACGTGGGCTTGGGGCACAAAACTAAATAAAAAAGCCCAAAAACATTAAAAAAACATAACAAAACATAACAAAATCAAATCAAAACACAATCATATATGATTTCTAAAAAAAACTTAATTTAATTGCATACAAACCCTAAATTAAGCTACTATCACCATTGATTTTAATTTGATTTTTACCCAATCGAACCTAATTAATAATTGATTTTTAAATGCAGAAAATTAAATCTTTTACTATTCCCACTACTGGGGCTATTACAAACTACGTTCAAAATTAAAATTAAAATTAAATAATTATACACCCATGAATTCACAGAAGACCAAAAATGAAAAAATAAAGATAAAACCCTAAATTCTACTGAAAAACAACATAAGTTCTTCCATGACATTCCATGTACCTTCTGTTCAGTTTAAACACAAGCATCATCCTCCTCAATCCACATTCGCTTATCAAAATAAAAACACAAAAATAATCAGATTAGTAATGAAATTGGATAATAAAACAATAACAAAATAAAATAAAATCACAAAAAAGAAGAGAAGAAAAAAAACAAATGATGTGTATATGCTTTAAGATAGCCCCTCAGATTAAGATTGTCACTGTTGTTTTTGACTCGATGTTTGATTCTAGATAGAGACTTAATTGCATTCTAAACACAGAACATTATTTTCAAAGTTGTAAAGAACGATGTCAAGAAATTATAGTTTTAGATAGGACCGAAGGAATCTAGATTTTCTTGTGCAGTAGGATTTTATCGCACAGTTCTCTGGATGTTTTCTCTCTTTTTTCATCTTTTTCTTTTTTTCTCTCACTATGTGTTTCTGTGTGCCTCCCTCCCACACGCATGCAAACTCTGCTTTTAAATGCAGAGTCTGCCTGCATACTGACTTCCTCCTTCAGAGGAATAGACTCATCTCATCTTATTTGATGATAACATTTGTTTTTTATTTCAAAAACTTATGCATTTAAAAACCTTATCAAATAATAATAAAGATAAAATTGAATTTTCAACCAATCAAAACACTAAAAAATCAAAAAATAAGAAAAAAATAAGCAAAAAATGAAAAAAATGGGACTTTTACGCATCGGCATTGTCTAATGCCAATCCTAATTTTAATTTTTTAAAATTTTAATTACCAAAAGACCCCTAAAAAATTGATTTATTTATAATCAAATCCTAAAAATGTTGCAATTTAGTCCCTAAAGTCTAGAAAATAGACAACCAAGTTCAATTTTTGAATAAATTTCATCATAAGGGCTTACGTTGCAATTGTGCACATTTGCATCCCGAAATTGGGTGCTTACAGCTTCGCCGAGACTGAGGCCTATCAGATCAAACCCGCTGAGTCTGTCTCATGGAGCGTCAATCAGTGAGTTACTATACTATATATATATGTATTGCATTTAGGATGCATGACTTAGGATTTTTCATTTTCATTTTATAATTTAAAAGTGATTTAAATTATAATATAATTTGGTATATTTTTTGTTTATTTTTAGTATATCTTGATGTATATATGTTTGCATATTTTCAATATACATTTACTATATCTTGGAATATCTAGAGTTTATCTTGATATATGCATATTATATAATTAGGTATAATTTGAGTATATTTTTTATATATGTTCAAATTAAATGCATGTTTTATCTTCGTTATAGACTTAGCATGTGTAGTATATTTTAAGTATATTTTCAGTATATTTTGAAATAAATGCATGTTATACTATTAATTTATACTTAATTGTTTTTAAGTATATCATTGGTTTATCTTTGGTGTGTATATATATATATATATACTTAGTATATACTTAGTTTATACTTAGTTTATATACTTAGTTTATCTTTGGTATATATATATATATACTTAGTTTATACTTAGTATATACTCGAAATATACTTAGTTTATTTTAGGTATATTTCTAGTATATATATGGTTTATTTTATCATTATAACTATTATTTTGCATTATTTATTTTTCCATATGAATTTTTTACTTACATGAAGGATATCAATAGAACGTGCAACCTAGTGGGTAGCACTAGGACCGTGTACGTACCAGTGCGATAGATTTAGGGTTGAGTGAGAACTATTGGTGGTAGTTATGATTTGATTGAGATATTTGATTGATTGATTGATTGATTGAGATGTGATATGATTGATAGTGTAATTGTTGGAGCTTGATTGACCTAGTGTCTTGGGGCCAATCACACTAACAGTCAGACTGTAGAGCTCGATTGACTTAATGTCTCGGGCCCAGTCTACTGTCCATATGGATTAAGTGAATTTATTTGGAATTAAGTGAGCCTGTATAGCTTGAGTGATGGTATTGTTAATTGAGGTTGTGATTTAATAGGGTTCTATTTGATCCTTCATGTACTAAAATAAACGTTTTCTACATTTATTATATATATATATATATATATATATATATATATATATATATATATATATATATATATATTATATATATATATATATATATATATATATATGTATGTATGTATGTATGTATGTATGAATGTATGTCTAACTAAATATGGTTTAAATTGCATGTATATATATTATAATAATTCACTCAGTGAGGTCTGACCTCCCTTTCAAGAGATCTTATATTGTCAAACCTTAGTAGTAGAGCTCTTCGCCGGTGTTCTTCTGTCCCGACTATTTTATGTAAATATATATTTTAAATTCTGATTTGTATTCTAAAAACTGCAGTAGTAGTGTTATTGTATCAAAAGAGTATTGTTTTATTTCTAATACTTTGTACCCATAGTATTGTATGAATATTAATTTATTTATGAAAGGATATTGAGTATCTATTTTTATATATCGATTCAAAAAATTTTAATTCAATCGTACTTTTATTTATTTATTGTATGTTTTTATTTTCTAAGGCTTACTACGGGTTCCGAATTCAAAAGAATTCTCATTCCCTAGGGCCGATTATGACTCCTGGTTTGGGTCATGACAGTAGGACCCAACTAATCTGAATTAGACCGGGTCAGACCTCGAAGGGTGGCAAATTTTTACCTCAAGAGTTTTAAAGTAACTGTATACTCAAAGCTCAAACCCAAGACTTTTGGTTAAGCTAGAAGAGTCCATCATCAACTCATTCACACTCTCTTGGATTACGCTAAACACTAATTTTAACATAAATATTTATAAACATACAATTATCTTTTTTGGTATTTTACATAATATGTCTTACAACTAAATTGCAATGGGTTGATGTTAATTTCATTAATTTTGGTTGTTAATATTTAAGTTATTCGTGAGTTCTCTTCTTCTTTTTATTCTGATTATATCTCTTTGTAATGTCCCGTGTTTTTAAATATTTTAATACTGCATCGGGATATACAGCGTTAATAATTTTTGTATATATATTATGATATTTTTACGAGTTGATATGTATTTAAAACCTATTTTAATTATTGTGTATTATTTTAAATGCTTTACGTAAAATTTTCCCGGGACTTGCATTTTCGGGGAAATTTTCACGTAAATAATTTACTACTAATTATTTTAAATAGATTTACGGACTTGCATAAACTCATATATATTTTTAAAATACTAAATAACGTATGTTTGTGTAATTATTTATTTAATTAGGGTTTAATTAATATTACCCTAATATTTTATTATTTATTATTAGTTTTAATATTATTTAATTATTTTTAGGTGTATTAAATTATTTAAAATATTAAATTATATGTGTGTGGTGTATATTTAATGTGTGTAAGTTAATATTATTTTAATATATAGTATAAAGTATATATATATACATTATACATTTAATATTAACAAAAATTATAAAGTTTGGATTAACTACAACTTTGCCACCCGAACTTCTTCTTCCTCCCGACCGTTCCCCATCACCGTCCGCCGCTGCTACCCACCGTTTTCTTGCTGTTGGTGTGCCGTCCGGCATTCCACCTCCTTCCCCAGCCTTCCTCGCCGCTTGTTGCAAACCGTTTTCGACGTCTGGAAGCCATTTTTGGCCGGAGAAGCCGAAAGTGGGAGCAACGTCGTTCACGACGTTTACACCGCCGGTCTCTTTCTTCTCCTTGAGCTCCAATGAGTGTGATTCCAAGCTTCGTTTCACTTAAAATGGTCTTGATTTGCTTAGGTTTCGATTTTTCAATTTCGGCCATTTTAGGGTTTTTGATTTTTTGAACTTCAATTTGATTGATTCATGAAAAATTCCTTAACAAATGTTGTTCCCCTTAGCTTAATCTACATGTGTAAATTTTTGGGAATTATTTTGATTTTTGGGTATTTTTGAATATTTTAATATTATTTTCTAATTTTCGGAAATTAATTAATTAAATTATGAAATTATGTTTTATGATAAATATAGGTGTTTAAATGAATTATAGAAATTTATTTGGAATTTTTATGAATTTCTATGTATTTATTTTGAATTTCTTTAGGTTTATGTAATTTTGGAAAATTAGGTTAATTGTGTTTTTAATTGAAATTAATTAGTTAATTGAGTTTAATTATTGATATTATTGATAAATATGTTGAGAAAATTAATTTTTGGACAATTATGCTATTTTTGGTGAATTTTTGAAGTAATTTTAGTATATTTATATATAGGGGTATTTTGATAATTTTACACAAAATTGGCTAAAAATGTGATTTAATTGGTTTTAAGAAATATTTAAGGTATAAAAATGATTTCTACAAATTATTTAGTATTTTTAATTAATTAAAACTATTTTTCGTGAATTATTTTCAATTATATATATAATATACGATTTTGCTAATAAAATGAGTTTTATCGGTTTTTAATGTGTTTTAAGGTTAATTATGTAATTTCTATGTATAAAATATATTTCTGTGATATAAGGATATTTTTGGTATTTTTATGTTACTCTGTGAATTGTGGACCCCGGTCGGTAAACTGTAGTTTGAAGTCCGACTGAGGGGTTGTGAATGTGTGTTGTGCTTGTTTTTCGAAGTGCGTTTCTTTGCAGGGCCGGCTCTACTCTTTGAGTAGAGAGATGTTCATTTTACAGGGGAGGTTCTTTCGAATTTTCGGTAGAATTCTCATAAACGTGATGTCCGGTCGAACCCTAATTCTGATTCTGTGTCCAATATTCTAGATCAAGTTTCTAGGATTTTCTGTTAGGTTTATTATGATGTCTGTTATTTATTGTTTGTTTAGTTGCACCGAGACCGAGGCCTAGTGGACTGGGCCCGTTGGATCCATCTCGTGGAGCGCACTAAATGTGAGTTATTATTCTATATATATATGCTTTAAGGTGCATGATTTAGAAATGCATGTTTTATTTTGATTAAATATGCATAAATAATTTGATTAGTACTTAAGTTTATTTTTAGTTTACTTTTGGTTTATTTTTAGTATATATTAAATTATATGCATGCTTTATTAACAATTTATGTTTAAAATGTTTTTAAATACATTTTTAGCTTATTTTGTAACTTGATTGGATTCGTTTGACGTATATATACTCAAAATATACTTGGTTTACTTTTGGTATATTTCCAGTATATATATGGTTTTATATTGTTATTTTATTTAAATTCATGCATCATTTATTTATGAATGAATGTTTTATATTTAATAATGAAGGATATCGATAGAACGTGCTACCTAGTGGGCAGCACTAGGACCGAGTACGTACCAGTACGCTTATAGCATTTAGGCTATATTACTAACCATTTGTGGATATTGATTTGGATTGGATTTATGTGATGTGAGATGTGCTATGATTGATGGTATGATTGCTGGAGCTCGATTGACCTAGTGTCTCGGGGCCAATCACATTGACAGTCAAACTGCTGGAGCTCGGTTGACTTAGTGTCTCGGGGCCAGTCTACTGTCCAAATGGAATAAGTGAATATATTTGGAATAAGTGAGCCTGTATGGCTAGAGTGTTGTCTAACACTGTTTGAGGTTGCGATATTATAGGGTTCTATTTGATCCTTCATGAACTGTGATTTTCAATAAAAATATATAAAATGATTTTACTGCATCTGTGTGTATTTGCCTGTATATATACATATTAGATATATATTGTTGACTGTATGCATTGTCATTTAGTATATATGTATATATATTATAGTAATTCACTCAGTGAGGTCTGACTCCCCTCCGTTGACTATTTTTCAGGAGAGTCATCTTCTTCAGACCTCAGTAGCAGGCCTGTACGCCGGATTTCTTCCGCCCCGGCTTCTTTATGTAAACTGCTTAGTTGAGTCTTGAGATTTATTTTTATAATCTAGACACTGCAGTAGTTGTAAATAAATTATGGGTTTGATGTATTATATTTATATGAGATATGTATTTTTAATATTTGAACTGGATGTGTATTCAAAGGATTTATTTATATATGAGATATGGATATTATTTTGATAATTATGATTTTATTTCCACTACATTAAGAGTTGTTGTTATTATTACTGGCATGTTTTATTTTATTTTTAGGCTTGCTACGGGTTCCGGATTCGAAAGAATTCCCGTTCCCTAGCGCCGGTCATGGCCCCTGTTTTGGGTCGTGACACTCTTCTTTTTATCCCATT
>CANTUR010002157.1:0-42424 GCA_947683625.1 Mallotus nudiflorus
CACTTAATATTCAAATGGATGGTCATGGAAACCCCGATTGAACAATGGGGCTTATAAAAGACAAAATCGAGGCTAAATTAGAGCCCTATAATGGGTGCTACACACCTCTTCTATAACAGTCCAAATTTAGGGGCCTATGGATGAGATTGCATTGTGTATTTATGGATGGATTTTGATAAGTGGGCATGTGTACTTAGGCTTCAAATGGATGGTTGTGGAACCCCAATTAAACCAGAAGGGCCCATAATATATCAAATCAATATTGACTTAGAGCCCTATAATGGGTGCTATAAAATTTGTCTGTAGCTATCCAAATTTAGGGGCCTATGGATGAGACTGCATTGTCATTTACGGATGGATTTGAAAAAGTAGGCGTGTATGCTTGGGCTTCAAATGGATAGTCATGGCAACCTTGATTAAGCCACATAGTCATAATATATCAAATAGAAGCTAAATCAGATCCCTATAATGGGTGCTACATACTTTGTATGTAGCAGCCTAAATTTAAGGGTCTATGGATGAGACCACATTGGTATTTATGGATGGATTTGACAAAGTGGGTGTGCATACTTGGGATTCAAGATGGACATTCATGGCGACCCTGATTGAACCACAAGGACCATAATATATTAAATCAAAGCTGACTCAAATCCCCTTTAATGGGTGCTACACACTTCTTCTGTAGCAGTACAAATTTAGGGGCCTATGGATGAGAATGCATTGGCATTTATGGATGGATTTGAAAAATTGGGTTGTGTGCGCACCTGGGCTTCAAATGGATGGTCGTGGCACCCCATATTGTAGCACAGGGGCCTATAATATATCAAATTAAAGTTGAATCCAGAGCCTTATAATGGGTGTTGCACACTTCATCTATAGTAGTAAAATTTAAGGGCCTATGGATGAGAATGCATTAGCATTTATCGATGGATTTGACAAACTGGGCATGCACACTTGGCTTCAAATGGTAACCCTGATTGAACCACATGGCTTATAATATATCAAATTGAGGCTAGATCAAAGCCATATAATGGGTGCTACACACTTCATCTATTGCAGTCTAAATTTAGGGGCCTATGGATGAGACTGCCATTGGCATTTATGGAAGGATTTGACAAAGTGGGTGTGTGCACCTAGGCTACAAATAGACGGTTTGTGGCACCCTAGATTACACCAAGGGGGGCGATAATATATCAAATCAAAGTTGAATTAGACGCTTATAATGGGTGTGACACACTTCATCTATAGCAGTACAAATTTAGGGGCCTAAGAATGGGATTGCATTGACATTTATGGATGGATTTGACAAAGTAGGCGTGCACACTTGGGCTTCAAATGGACAGTCGTGGGCACCCCTAATTGAACCTTGGGGCTCATAATATATCAAATTGAAGTTGACTATGAGTCCTGTAATGGCTGCTACACACTTCATTATAGCAGTACAAATGTAGGGTCCCTATGGATGAGAATGCATTGGCATTTACGAATGGATTTGATAAAGTCAGTGTGCACACTTGGGCTTCAAATGGGTTGGTCATGACAACCCTAATTAAACCACAGGGCCCATAATATATCAAAATTGTGGCTGTCTCAGAGTCTTATAATGGTTTGCTACACACTTCATCTATAGTAGTCCAAATTTAGGGGCCTATAGATGAGACTGCATTGGCATTTATGGATGGATTTGACAAAGTAGGTGTGCACACTTGGGATTCAAATGGATGGTCGTGGCAACCTCGATTGACCTATGGGGCCCATAATATATTAAATCGAAGCTGTCTCAGAGCCCTATAGTGGATGCTACACACTTTATCTATAGTAGTAAAAATTTAGGGGCTTATGGATGAGATTACATTAGCATTTATGGATGGATTTAACAAAGTAGGTATGCACATCTAGGCTTTAAATGGACGGTCGTGGCACCCTGGATTAAACCATTGGGCCAATAATATATATAAAATTAAAGCTGACTCTGAGCCCTATAATGGGTGCTATATAATTCACCTGTAGCAGTACAGATTTAGGGACTTATGGATATGACTGCATTGGCATTTATGGATGGATTTGACAAAAGTGAGAGTGTGCACTTGAGCTTCAATTGGATGGTGGTGGCACCCCTGATTGAAATATAGGGCCCATAGTATACTCAAATAAAATCTAACTTAGACCCCTATAATAGGAACTTCCATGGGGCCCATAATATATCAAATCGAAGCTAACTGAGAGGGCTATAAATTTCATCTATAGCCGTTCGTCTTCCAGCCCAAATACCATTGTTTAGGCTATGGATTTGATAGAGTGAGCTTTCTCATTTGGGCTTAAATGGACATTCATGGCAGCATCAGTTGACCCATGGGGCCCATAATATATCAAATTGAAGCTGATTCAGAGGGCTATAACGGGAGCAATACACTTTGTCTATAGCGGTCCATCTTTAGGACCAAATATTTTTGTTTTAGGCCCAAGGATTTGATAGAGTGGGCTTTTGCACTTGGGCTTTAAAATGGACATTCATGGTCAGTATCAGTTAACCCAACGGGGTCCATAATATATCAAATTAAAGCTGACTCAGAGGGCTATAAATTTCATCTATAGCGATCTGTCTTTGGGCATAAATACTTTGTTTAGGCCTATGGATTTGATAGAGTGGGCTTTCGACTTAGGCTTCAATGGATGTTCTTGGCAGCATCAATTGATTCACGGGGCCCATAATATATTAAATTGAAGCTCATTTATAGACTATAATGGGGGCTATACACTTCGTCTATACGGTCCGTCTTCGAGCCCAAATATTTTTGTTTAGGCCCATGGATTTGATAGAGTGGGATTTCCCACTTGGGCTTTAAATGGGACGTTCGTGGCAGCATCAGCTCGACCCATAGGGCCCATCATATATCCAATCAAAGCTGACTAAGAGAGCTATAATAGGGACTATAAACTTCATGTATAGCTAATCCGTCTTTGGGCCCAAATACCTTTTTTTTAGGCCCAAGGATTTGATAGAGTGGGCTTTCGCACTTAGGCTTTAATTGGACGTTCGTGGTAGGATAGGTTGACCCATGGGGCCTATAATATATCAAATCAAAGCTAACTGAGAGGGCTATAATGGGGGCTATACACTTCATCTATAGCCTTCCATTTTCGAGCCAAAATATTTTTGTTTAGGCCCATGGATTTGATAGAGTGGGCTTTTGCACTTGGGCTTCAAATGGACATTTGTGGCAGCATAGGTTGACCCATGGGGCCCATAATATATCAAATTGAAGCTGACTCAGAGGGATATAATGGGGGCTATAAACTAAATCTATAGTCATCCATCTTTGGGCCCAAATACCTTTGTTTAGGACCATTGATTTGATAGAGTGGGCTTTCGCACCTGGGCTTCAAATGGATGTTCGTGGCAGCATAGGTTGACCCACAGGGCCCATAATATATCAAATTGAAGCTGACTTAGAGGGCTATAATGGGGGCTATAAACTAAATCTATAGCCATCCGTCTTTGGGCCTAAATACCTTTGTTTAGGTCCATTGATTTGGTAGAGTGGGCTTTCGCACTTGGGCTTCAAATGGATGTTCATGGAAACAATGGTTTGACCCATGCGGCCTTTAATATATCAAATTGAAGCTGAATGAGAGGACTATAATGGGGGCTATAAAATTTGTCTGTAGCCATCCGTCTTCGGTCTTAAATACCTTTGCTTAGGCCCATTGATTTGATAGAGTGGGCTTTTGTACTTGGGCTTCAAATGGACGTTCATGGAGGCATCGGTTGACCCATAGGGCCTATAATATAACAAGCCAAAGCTGAATGAGAGGGCTATAATGGGGGACTATAAAATTCATCTATAGCCATTCGTCTTAGGGCCCAAATACCTTTATTTGGGCCCATTGATTTGATGGAGTGGGCTTTCGCACTTGGGCTTCAAATGGACGTTCATGGCAGCATCGGTTGACCCATAGGGCACATAATATATCAAATCAAAGCTGACTGAGAGTGCTATAAATGGGGGCTATAAACTTCATCTATAGCTATCCATCTTCGGGCCCAAATACCTTCATTTAGGCTCATTGATTTTGATAGAGTGGGCTTTCTCACTTGGGCATCAAATGGATGTTCGTGGCACCATTAGTCGACCCACGAGGCCCATAATGTATCAAATCAAAATTGAGTCAGAGGGATATAATAGGGGCTATACACTTTGTCTATAGCGGTCCGTCTTCGAGCCCAAATATTTTTGTTTAGGCCCATGGATTTAATACAGTGGGCTTTCGTACTTGGGCTACAAATGGATGTTCGTGGCAGCATCGGTTGACCCACGGGGCCCATAATATATCAAATCGAAGATGACTAAGAGGGCTATAATGGGGGTTATAAAATTTGTCTATTGACATCCATATTAGGGCCCAATACCTTTGTTTAGGCCCGTTGATTTGATAGAGTGGGCTTTCACACTTGGGCATTAAATGGATGTTCATGGCAGCATCAGTTGACCCACGGGGCCCATAATATATCAAAACAAAGCTGACTAAGAGGGTAATAATGGGGCCTATAAGCTTCATCTATAGCTATCCGACTTCAGGCCCAAATACCTTTATTTAGGCCCAATGATTTGATAGAGTGGGCTTTTGCACTTGGGCTTCAAATGGAAGTTCATGGCAGCATCGGTTGACCCACAAGGCCCATAATATATCAAATCAAAGTTGAATAAGAGGGCTATAGTGGGAGCTATACACTTTGTCTATAGCCATTCGTCTTCGGGCCCAAATACCTTTGTTTAGGCCCATTGATTTGATAGAGTGGGCTTTCACACTTTGGCTTCAAATGGATGTTCGTGGTGGCATTGGTTAACCCATGGGGCCCATAATATATCAAATCAAAGCTGACTCAGAGCGTTATAATAGGGGCTATACACTTCATCTATAGCGCTCCGTGCTCAGGTCCAAATATTTTTGTTTAGGCCCATGGATTTGATAGAGTTGCTTTCGCACTTGGGTTTCAAATGGACATTCGTGACAGCATTGGTTGACCCACGGGGCCTATAATATATCAAATCAAAGCTGATTGAGAGGGAAATAATGGGGACTATACTCTTCATCTATAGCCATATGTCTTTGGGCCCAAATACCTTTGTTTTGGCCTATTGATTTGATAGAGTGGGCTTTTGCACTTGGTCTTCTAATGGACGTT
This sequence comes from Mallotus nudiflorus, assembly GCA_947683625.1. Classification (NCBI taxonomy): domain Eukaryota; kingdom Viridiplantae; phylum Streptophyta; class Magnoliopsida; order Malpighiales; family Euphorbiaceae; genus Mallotus; species Mallotus nudiflorus. The sequence goes on from CANTUR010002157.1 coordinate 5,189, forward strand.
CGAGGCAACATTGATTAACCCACAGGGCCCATAATGTATCAAATCGTAGCTGACTTAGAGGGCTATAATAGGGGCTATACACTTCATCTATAACAATCCATGTTCAGTCCAAATTTTTTTATTTAGTCTCATGGATTTGATAGAGTCAGCTTTCGCACTTGGGCTTCAAATGGACGTTCGTGTAAGCATCAGTTAACCCACTGGGCCCATAATATATCAAATCGAACCTGAATCAAAGGGCTATAATGGGGGCTATACACTTTGTCTATAGTACTCCGTGCTCAGGTTCAAATATTTTTATTTAGGCCCATGGATTTGATATAGTGGGCTTTTGCACTTGGGTTTCAAATGGACATTCGTTGCAGCGTTGGTTGACCCAAAAGGCCCATAATATATCAAATCAAAGTTGACTAAGAGGGCTATAATGGGGGCTATAAACTTCATCTATAGCCATTTATCTTTGGGCCCAAATACCTTTGTTTAGGCCCATTGATTTGATAGAGTGTGCTTTTGCACTTGGGCTTTAAATGGACATTCGTGGCAGCATCAGTTGACCCACGGGGCCCATGATATATGTAATCAAAGCTGACTGAGAGGGCTATAATGAGGACTATAAACTTCATCTATAGCTGCCCGTCTTTGGGCCCAAATACCTTTGTTGAGGCCCATTGATTTGATAGAGTAGGCTTTCGCACTTAGTCTTCAATTGGACATTTGTGAAAGCATCGGTTGACCATGAGGCCCATAACGTATCAAATTGAAGCTGAATCAGAGGGATATAATGGCGGCTATACACTTCATCTATAGCAGATCATGTTCAGGTCCAAATTTTTTTTATTTAGGCCTATGGATTTGATAGAGTCAGCTTTTACACTTGGGCTTCAAATGGACGTTCGTGGTAGCATCAGTTAACCCACTAGGCCTATAATATATCAAATTGAAGCTACCTAAGAGGGCTATAATGGGGGCTATAAAATTCATCTATAGCCATCCGTCTTTGGGTCTAAATACCTTTTTTAGGCCCATTGATTTGATAGAGTGGGCATTTACAGTCGGGCTTCAAATGGACGTTTGTGGCAACATCGGTTGTTCCACGGGGCCTATAATATATCAAATCGAAGCTGAATGAGAGGGCAATAATGGGGGCTATAAACTTTATCTATAGCCATTCATCTTCGGGCCCATATACCTTTGTTTAGGCCTATTCATTTGATAGAGTGGGCTTTTGCACTTAGGCTTCAAATTGACATTCGTGGCAGTATCGGTTGACCCACAAGGCCCATATTATATCAAATCAAAGATGATTGAGAGGGTTATAATGGAGGCTATAAACTACATCTATAGCTATCCATCTTCGGGTCCAAATACCTTTGTTTAGGCCCATTGATTTAATAGAGTGGGCTTTCACAATTGGGCTTCAAAATGGACATTCGTGGCAGCATCGGTTGACGCATGGTGCCCATAATATATCAAATCAAAGCTGACTAAGAGGGATATAATGGGGGCTATAAACTTTGTCTGTAACTATTTGTCTTCAGGCCCAAATACCTTTATTTAGGTCCATCGATTTGGTAGAGTGGGCTTTCACACTTGGGCTTTAAATGGATCTTCGTGGTAGCATCGGTTGACCCACAGGGCCCATAATATATCAAATCAAAGCTGACTGAGAGGGATATAATGGGGGCTATAAACTTCATTTATAGCCATTTTTATTCAGGCTCAAATACCTTTGTTTAGGCCCATTGATTTGATAGAGTGGGCTTTCGCACTTAGGCTTCAAAAGGACGCTCATAGCAGCATCAGTTGACCCACGGGGCCCATAATATATCAAATTAAAGCTGACTGAGAGGGCTGTAATGGGGGCTATAAAATTCATCTATAGCTATCTGTCATCAGGTCCAAATATCATTATTTATGTCCATTAATTTGATAAAGTGGGATTTTGCACTTGGGCTTCAAATGGATGTTCGTGGCAGCATCAGTTGACCCATGGGGCCCATAATATATCAAATCAAAGCTGACTGAGAGGGCTATACACTTTTTCTATAGCGGTCTATGTTTAGGTCCAAATATTTTTATTTAGGCCCTTGGATTTGATAGAGTTGGCTTTCGCACCTGGGCTTCACATAAACGTTCGTGGTAGCATCGGTTAACCCACGGGGCCCATAATATATCAAATTGAAGCTAACTGAGAGGGCTACAATGGAGGCTATACAGTTCATCTATAACTATTCATCTTTGGGTCCAAATACCTTTGTTTAGGCCCTCTAATTTGATATAGTGGTCTTTCACAGTTGGGCTTCAAATGGACATTTGTGGTAGCATCAGTTGACCCATGGGGCCCATAATATATCAAATCAAAGCTGACTGAGAGGGCTATAATGGGGGCTATAAACTTCATGTATAGCTATTCATCTTCGGGTCCAAATACTTTTCTTTAGGCCCATTGATTTGATATTTAGGCTCGAAGATGGTGTGCTATAGACAAAGTATATAGCCCCCATTATATCCCTCTGATTCAACTTCAATTTGATATATTATGGGCCTAGTGGGTCAACGATGCTACCATGAACTTCCATTTGAAGCCCAAGTGTGAAAGCCCACTCTATCAAATCCATGAGTCTATACAAAGGTATTCAGGCCTGAAGACGGACCGCTATAAATGAAGTTTATAGCCCCCATTATAGCCCTTTGATTCAACTTTGATTTGATATATTATGGGCCCTATGGTCAATCGATGCTGCCATGAACGCCCATTTGAAGCCCAAGTGCGAAAGCCCACTCTATCAAATCAATGGGCCTAGACAAAAATATTTGGACCCAAAGATGGACTGCTATAGACAAAGTTTATAGTCCCCATTATACACTTTTGATTCAGGCTCAATTTGATATATTATGGGCCCCGTGGGTCAACCGATGCTGTCATGAACTTCCATTTGAAGCCCAAGTACAAAAACCCACTCTATTAAATCAATGGACCTAGACATAAAAATTTGGGCTTAAAGATGGACTACTATAGAAAAATTTTATAGCCCCAATTATAACCCTCTGAGTCAGCTTTTATTTGATATATTATACGCCCCCTGTGTCAACCGATGTTGCCACGAACGTCCATTTAATGCTCAAATGTGAAAGTCCACTCTATCAAGTCAATGGGCCTAGGTAAAAATATTTGGGCTCGAAGATGGACTGCTATAGACAAAGTATATAGCCCCCATTATAGCCCTCTGAGTCAACTTCAATTTAGTATATTATGGGCCCAGTGGATCAACCAATGCTGCCACGAATGTCCATTTAAAGCCTAAGTATAAAAACCTACTCTATCAAATCCATGGGCCTGAATAAAAATATTTGTTCCCGAAGTTGGATAGCTATAGAAAAATTTTATAGCCCCTATTATAGCCCATTGAGTCAGCTTCGATTTGATATATTATGGGCCCGTGGGTCAATTGATGTTGCCATGAACGTCGATTTGATGCCCAAGTGCAAAAGCCCGCTCTATCAAATTGATGGGCCTGGGTAAAAAATATTTAGGCCCGATGATTGAGTGCTATAGAAAAAGTTTATAGCCCCCATTATTGTCGTCTGAGTTAGCTTCAATTTGTTATATTATGGGCACCGTGGGTCAACCGATGCTACCATGAACGTCCATTTCAAGCCCAAGGGTGAAATCTTACTCTATTAAATATATGGGCCTAGATAAAAATATTTGGGCCCAAATATGGACTACTATAAACAAATTTTATAGCCCCCATTATAGCCCTCTATGTTACTTATGATTTGATAAATTATGGGCCCTGTCGGTCAACCAATGCTGCCACAAACGTCCATTTAAAGCCCAAGTGTGAAAGCTTACTCTATCAAATCCAAGGGCCTAAACAAAGGTTTTTGGGCCCGAAGAGGGACCGTTATAGATGAAGTTTATAGCCCCCATTATAGCCTTATGAGTCAGCTTCAATTTGATATATTATGGGCTCCGTACGTCAACTGATACTGACACGAGCATCCATTTGAAGCCCATGTGCGAAAGACTACTCTATCAAATCCATAGGCCTAAACAAAAATATTCAGGCCTAAATAAAAATATTTGGGCCCAAAGATGGATCATTATAGATGAATTTAATAGCCCTCTTTATAGCCCTCTAAGTTAAATTTGATTTGATATATTATGGGCCCAATGGGTCAACTGATGCTACCACAAACATCCATTTGAAGCCTAAGTTTGAAAGCCCACTCTATCAAATCAATGGGCTTAAAAAAAATATTTGGGCCCGAAGATGACCTGATATAGATAAAGTTTATAGCCCCCATTATAGCCCTCTGAGTCAGCTTTGATTTGATATATTATGGGCCCCGTGGGTCAACAGATGCTATCATGAACATCCATTTCAAGCCTAAGTGTGAAAGCCCACTCTATCAATCCATGGGTTTAAATAAAGGTATTCAGACCCGAAGATGGACCGTTATATATGAAGTTGATAGCCCCCATTATAGCCCTCTAAGTCAACTTTGATTTGATATATTATAGGCCCTGTGGGTCAATCGATGCTGCCACAAACGTCCATTTGAAGCCCAAGTGCGAAAGCCCACTCTATCAAATCCATGGGCCTAAATAAAAATATTTGGGCCCAATGATGGATTGCTATAGAAAAAGTTTATAGCCCCCATTATAGTCCTCTGAGTCAACTTTGATTTGATATATTATGGGCCCAGTGGGTTAACCGATGCTACCACGAATGTCCATTTGAAGCCTGAGTGCGAATGCCCACTCTACTAGATCAGTGGGCCTGAACAAAAATATTTGGGTTTGAAAATGGATTGCAATAGAAAAAGTTTATAGCCCCCTGGGTTAGCTTCAATTTGAAATATTATAGGCTCCGTGTGTCAATCGATGTTGCCACGAACGTCCATTTAAAGCCCAAGTGTGAAAGCCCACTCTATCAAATCAATGGGCATAGACAAAAATATTTGGTCCTAAAGATAAACTACTATAGACAAATTTTATAGCCCCCATTTTAGCCCTCTCAGTCAGCTTCGATATGATATATTATGGGCCCCGTGGGTCAATTGATGCTACCATAAACGTCCATTTGAATACCAAGTGCGAAAGCCCACTCTATCTAATCAATGGGCTTAGACAATAATATTTAGGCCCGAAGATGGTCTGCTATAGACAAAGTTTATAGGCCCCATTATAGCCCATTGAGTTAGCTTCGATTTGATATATTAGGGGCTCCATGGGTCAACCGATGCTGCCACGAACGTCCATTCGAAGACCAAGTATGAAAGCCCACTCTATGAAATCAATGGGCCTAGACAAAAATATTTGGGTCTGAAGATGGTCTACTATAGAAAAAGTTTATAGACCCCATTATAGGCCTCTGAGTCAGCTTTGAATTGATATATTATGAGCTCCGTGGGTGAACCAATGTTGTCATGAATGTCCATTTAAAGCCCACTCTATCATATGAATGTGCCTAGACAAAAATATTTGGGCCCGAAGATCGACTGCTATAGATGAAGTTAATAGCCTCCATTATAGCCCTCTAAGTTAGCTTCAATTTGATATATTATGGGCCTTATGGGTCAACCGATGCTGCCATGAATGTCCATTTGAATCCTAAATGCAAAAGCCCACTTTATCAAATAATGGGTTGTAACAAAGGTATTTGGGCTCGAAGACAGACTATTATAGACTAAGTTTATAGCCCATATTATTTCCCTCTCAGTTAGCTTTGATTTGATATATTATGGGCCCTGTGGGTCAACCAATGCTGCCACGAACATCCATTTAAAGCCCAAGTGCAAAAGCCCACTTTATCAAATCCATGGGCCTAGACAAAAATATTTGGGCCCAGAGATGGACTGCTATAGAAAAAGTTTATAGACCCCATTATAGCCTTTTGATTTAGCTTTGATTTGATAAATTATGGGCCCCGTGGGTAAACTGATGCTGCCACAGACATCCATTTGAAGCCCAAGTGCAAAAGCCCACTCTATCAAATTCATGGGCCTAAACAAAGGTATTTAGGCCCAAATATGAATTGTTATAGGCGAAGTGTATAGCTCCTATTATAGCCCTCTGAGTTAGCTTTGATTTGATATGTTACGGGCCCCATAGGTCAACCGATGCTGCCACGAACGTCCATTTGAAGCTCAAGTTTGAAAGCCAACTCTATCAAATCCATGGGCCTAAACAAAGGTATTTAGGCACGAAGATGGATCATTATAGATGAAGTTTATAGCCCCTATTATAGCCCTTTGAGTTAACTTTGATTTGATATATTATAGGCCATGTGCTTCAATCGATACTGCCACGAGCATCCATGTAAAGTCTAAGTGCAAAAGCCTACTCTATTAAATCCATGGGCCTAAACAAAAATATTTAGGCCAAAATAAAAATATTTGGGCCTGAAGATAGACCGTTATAGATGAAGTTTATAGCCTCCATTATAGCCCTCTCAGTCAGCTTTGATTTGATATATTATGGGCCCCTTAGGTTAGCCGATGATGCCATAAGCGTCCATTTGAAGCCCAAGTGCGAAAGCCCACTCTATGAAATCCATGGGCCTAGATACAAATATTTGGGCCCAAAATAGACTGCTATAAACAAAGTTTATAGCCCTCTGAGTCAACATCAATTTGATATATTATAGGCCCCATGGTCAACCAATGCTGCCACGAATGTCCATTTGTAGCCCAAGTACAAAAGCCCACTCTATTAAATCCATGGGCTTAGAAAAAAATACTTGGGTGCAAAGATGGATTGCTATAGAGAAAATTTATAGAACCCATTATATCCCTATGAGTTAGCTTTTTTTAAATATACTACGGGCCCCGTGGGTCAATCGATGTTGTCATGAATGTCCATTTCAGGCCTAAGTGCAAAAGCCCACTCTATCAAATCCATGGGTTTAAACAAAGGTATTTGGGCCTAAAGACGGACTGCTATAGATGAAGTTGATAGCCCCCATTATAGCCCTCTAAGTTAGCTTCAATTTGATATATTATAGGCCCTATGGGTAAATTGATGTTGCCACGAACGTCCATTTGAAGCCCAAGTGCGAAAGCCCACTCTATCAAATTCATGGGCTTAGAGAAAGGTATTTGGGCCTAAAGATGGGCCAATATAGATGATGTTTATAGCCCCCATTATAGCCCTCTGATTCAACTTCAATTTGATATATTATGGGCCCCATGGGTCAACCGATGTTGCCACAAATAACCATTCGAAGTTGAAGTGCGAAACCCAACTCTATCAAATCAATGGGCCTAGATAAAAATATTTGGGCCCAAAGATAGTCTGCTATGGACAAAGTCTATAGCCCCCAATATAGCCCTCTGAGTCAGCTATGATTTGATATATTATAGGCCCCGTGGGTGAACCGATGTTGCCACAAATGTCCATTTGAAGCTCAAGTGAAAAAGCACACTTTATCAGATCAATGGGCCTAAATAAAAATATTTGGGCTCAAAGATGGACTGGTATAGACAAAGTTTATAGCCCCCATTATAGCCCTCTGAGTTAGCTTCTATTTGATATATTATAGGCCCTGTGGGTCAATCGATGATGCCACGAACATCCATTTGAAGCCCAAGTGCGAAAGCCCACTTTATCAAATCAATGGACTTAAACAAAGGTATTTAGGCCCGAACATAGACTATTATCAATAAAGATTATAGCCCCCATTTTACCCCTCTTAGTCGACTTTGATTTGATATATTATGGGCCCCATGGGTCAACTGATGTTGACACGAACATCCATTTGAAGCCCAAGTATGAAAGCCCACTCTATCAAATCCTTGGGCCTAGACAAAAATATTTATGCCCAAAGATGGGCTATAGACCAAGTTTATAGCCCTTATTATAGCCCTCTTAGTCAGCTTTGATTTGATATATTATGGGCCCCGTGGGTCAACCGATGCTGCCACAGACGTCCACTTGAAGCCCAAGTGTGAAAGCCCACTCTATCAAATCAATGTGCCTAGACAAAAATATTTGGACCTGAAGATGGACTGCTATAGAAAAATTTTATAGACCCCATTATATCCCTCTAAGTTAGCTTCGATTTGATATATTACGGGCCCTGTGGGTCAATCGATGCTGCCATGAATGTCCATTTCAAGCCTAAGTGTAAAAGACCACTCTATCAAATCCATGGGCCTATAGAAAAATATTTAGGCCCAAAGATGGACTGCTATAGACAAAGTTTATAGCCCCTATTGTAGCCCTCTAACTCAGCTTTGATTTGATAAATTATGGGCACGTGGGTGAACCGATGCTGCCACGAACGTGTATTTCAAGCCCAAGTGCGAAATCCCATTTTATCAAATCAATAGGCCTAGACAAAAATATTTGGGCTGAAGATGATCTAATATGAACAAATTTTATAGCCCATATTATAGCCCTCTAAGTCAGTTATGATTTGATATATTATGGGACCCATGGATGAATCGATGCTGCCACGAATGTCCATTTCAAGCCTAAGTAGGAAAGCCTACTCCATCAAATCAATAGGACTAAATAAAAATATTTAGGCCCAAAGATGGACTGATAGACCAAGTTTATAGCCCCCATTATAGCCCTTTGAGTCAGCTTTGATTTGATATATTATAGGCCCCGTGGGTGAACCGATGCTATAATGAGCGTCCATTTAAAGCCCAAGTGTGAAAGCCCACTCTATCAAATCAATAGGCCTAAACAAAAATATTTGGGGCCAAAGATGGTCTACTATGGACAAAGTCTATAGGCCCTATTATAGCCCTCTGAGTCTATTTTGATTTGATATATTATGGGCCCGGTGGGTGAACCAATGCTGCCATGAATGTCCATTTCAAACCCAAGTACGAAAGCCCACTCTATCAAATCAATGGGCCTAAAAAAAATATTTGGGCCCGAAGATGGATTGCTAGACAAAGTTTATAGCTTCCATTATAGCCCTCTAAGTTAGCTTCAATTTGATATATTATGGGCCTCGTGGGTCAATCAATGATGCCACGAACATCCATTTGAAGACCAAGTGCGAAAACCCACTCTATCAAATTAATGGACCTAAACAAAGGTATTTGGGTTTGAACATAGACTGTTATCAATAAAGATTATGGCCCCCATTATAGCCCTCTCAGTCAACTTCGATTTGATATATTACGGGCCCCGTGGGTCAACCAATGATGCCACGAACATCCATTTGAAGCCCAAGTATGAAAGCCTACTCTATCAAATCCTTGGGCCTGGACAAAAATATTTGTGCCCAAAGATGGGCTACTATAGGCAAAGTTTATAGCCCTTATTATAGCCCTCTTAGTCAGCTTTGACTGGATGTATTATGGACTCCATGGGTCAACCGATGCTGCCACGAACGTCCACTTGAAGCCCAAGTGTGAAAGCCCACTTTATCAAATCAATGCGCCTAGACAAAAATATTTGGACTTGAAGATGGACTGCTATAGACAAAGTTTATAGCCCCTATTATAGCCCTCTAAGTTAGCTTAGATTTGATATATTATGGGCCCCGTGGGTCAATCGATGCTGCCACGAATGTCCATTTCAAGCCCAAGTGTAAAAGACCACTCTATCAAATCAATGGGCCTAGAGAAAAATATTTAGGCCCAAAGATGGACTGCTATAGAAAAATTTTATAGCCCCTATTATAGCCCTCTAAGTCAGCTTTAATTTCATAAATTATGGGCCACATGGGTGAACCGATACTGCCACGAACGTCTATTTTAAGCCCAAGTGCGAAAGCCCACTCTATCAATTCAATGGGCCTAGACAAAAATATTTGGGCTGAAGATGGTCTACTATGGACAAAGTCTATAGCCCCTATTATAGCCCTTTGAGTTAGTTGTGATTTGTTATATTATAGGCCCCGTGGGTGAACCGATGCTGCCACGAACGTCCATTTCAAGCCCAAGTAGGAAAGCCCACTCCATCAAATCAATGGGCCTTAAAAAATATTTAGGCCTGAAGAGGGACTTATAGAAAAATTTTATAGCCCCCATTATAACCCTCTGAGTCAGCTTTGATTTGATATATTATGGGCCCCATGGGTGAGCCGATGCTGCCATGAATGTCCATTTGAAGCCCAAGTGCGAAAGCCCACTCTATCAAATCAATGGGCCTAGACAAAAATATTTGAGGCCGAAGATGGTCTACTATGGACAAAGTCTATAGCCCCTATTATAGCCCTTTGAGTATGTTTTGATTTGATATATTATGGGCCCTGTGGGTGAACCAATGCTACCACAAATGTCCATTTCAACCCCCACTCTATCAAATCAATGGGCCTAAACAAAAATATTTAGGACTGAAGATGGATAGCTAGAAAAAGTTTATAGTCCCCATTATAGCCCTCTGAGTCAGCTTCGATTTGATATATTATGGGCCCCGTGGGCCCATTGATTTGATATTTGGGCCCAAACAAAGGTATTTGGGCCCAAACAAAGGTATTTGGGCCCAAAGTCAAACTTTTGTAGACAAAGTTTATAGTCCCTATTATAGCCCTCTGAGTCAGCTTCGATTTGATATATTATGAGCCCCATGGGTCAATCGATGCTGCTACGAATGTCCATTTGAAGCCCAAGTGCGAAAGCCTACTCTACCAAATCAATGAGCCTAAACAAAGGTATTTGGGCCCAAAGATAGACTGTTATCAATGAAGTTTATAGCCGCCATTATAGCTCTCTTAGTAAGCTTTAATTTGATATATTATAGGCCCCGTGGGCCAACTGATGCTTCCACAAACGTCTATTTGAAGCCTAAGTATGAAAGCCCACTCTATCAAATCCATGGTCCTAGATAAAAATATTTAGGCCCAAGGATGGGCTACTATAGACAAAGTTTATAGCCCTCATTATATCCCTCTCAATCAGCTTTGATTTGATATATTTTTGGCCTCATGGGTTAACTGATGCTGCCACGAACGTCCATTCGAAGTCCAAGTGTGAATGCTTACTCTATCAAATCAATGGGCCTAGACAAAAATATTTGGGGCCGAAGATGGTCGGTTGTGGACATAGTCTAGAGCCCCCATTATAGTCCTCTGAGTCAGCTTTAATTTGATATATTATGGGCTTCATGGGTGAACCGATGTTGCCACGAATGTCCATTTGAAGCCTTAGTGCAAAAGCCCACTCTATCAAATCAATAGGTTTAAACCAAAATATTTAGGCCCAAAGATAGACTACTATAGACAAAGTTTATAGCCCCCATTATAACCCTCTGAGTCATCTTTGATTTGATATATTATGGGCCCCATGGATCAACAGATGCTGTCACGAATGTCCATTTGAAGCCCAAGTGTGAAGGACCACTCTATCAAATCAATGGGCCTAAACAAAGGTATTTGGGCCCTAAGACAGACTTCTATAGAGAAAGTTTGTAGCCCTTATTATAGCCCTCTGATTCAGTTTCAATTTGATATATTATGGGCCTTGTGGGTCAACCAATGCTGCCACGAACGTCTATTTTAAGCCCAAGTGTGAAAGCCCACTCTATCAAATCAATAGGCCTAGGCAAAAGTATTTGGGCATGAAGATGGACTACTATAGATAAAGTTTACAGCTCCCATTATAGTGCTCAGATTCAACTTCGATTTGATATATTATGGGCCCTGTGGGTCAACCGATGCTGCCATGAACATCCATTTGAAGCCTAAATGCGAAAGCCCACTCTATCAAATCAATAGGCCTAAACAAAGGTATTTGGGCCTGACGACAGATTAGTATAGATAAAATTTATTGCCCCCATTATAGCCCTTTTATTTAGCTTCGATTTGATATATTATGAGCCTCGTGGGTCAACCGATACTGCCACGAACGTCCATTTGAAGCTTATGTGCGAAGGCCCACTCTAGCAAATCAATAGGCCTAAACAAAAATATTTGGCCTCGAAGATGGGCTGCTAGAGACAAATTTATAGCCCCCATTATAGCCCTCTTATTCATCTTCAATTTGATATATTATAGTTCCCATAGGTCAACCGATGCTGCCTCGAACGTCCATTCAAAGTCCAAGTGCGAAAGCCCACTCTATTAAATCCATGCGCCTAGACAAAGATATTTATGCCCAAATATGGACTGCTATTGAAAAATTTTATAAACCCCCATTATAGCCCTCTGAGTTAGCTTCAATTTAATATATTATTGGCCCTGTGGGTTAACTGAAGCTACCACGAATGCCCATTTGTAGCCCAAGTGCAAAAGCCCACTTTATTAAATCCATGGGCCCAAACAAAAATATTTGGCCCTAAAGATGGTTTGCTATAGACAAAGTTTATAGCCCTCTGTTTCAGCTTCAATTTGATATATTATGGGCCCCGTGGGTCAATCGACGCTGCTACGAATGTCCATTTGAAGCCCAAGTGTGAAAGCCCACTCTATCAAATCAATAGGCCTAGACAAAAATATTCAGGCCCAAAGATGGATTGCTATAGACAAAGTTTATAGTCTCTATTATAACCCCCTGAGTAATCTTTGAATTGATATATTATAGGCCTTATGGGTCAACCGATGCTGTCACGATCGTCCATTTGAAGATTAAGTGCGAAGGCCCACTCTATCAAATCAATGGGCCTAGACAAAAATATTTGGGCACGAAGATGGACTGCGATAGACAAAGTTCATAGCCCCCATTATAGCCCTCTCAATTAGGTTCTATTTGATATATTATTGGCCTCGCGGGTCAACCAATGCTGCCATAAATGTCCATTTGAAACCCAAGTGTGAAAGATCACTCTATCAAATTAGTGGGCCTAGATAAAAATATTTGTTACTGAAGATGGACTGCTATAGACAAAGTTTATAGCCCCTATTATAGCCCTCCCAATCAATTTCAATTTGATATATTATGGGCCCCGTGGGCCAACCGATGCTACCACGAATGTCTATTTGAAGCCCAAGTGTAAAAGCCCACTATCAAATCCTTGGGCCTTGACAAAAATATTTAGGCTCAAAGATGGACTGCTATAGACAAAGTTTATAGCCCCCATTATAGCCCTCTAAGTCAACTTTGATTTGATAACTTATAGGCCTCATGGGTGAACCAATGCTGCCACGAACATCCATTTCAAACCGAAGTGCGAAAGCCAACTCTATCAAATCCATGGGCCTAAACAAAGGTATTTGGGTCCAAAGATGGACTGCTATAGACAAACTTTATAGCTCCCATTATAGCCCTCTAAGTAAGCTTTGATTTGATATATTATGGGCCCCATGGGTCAATCGATGTTGCCACGAATGTCCATTTGAAACCCAAGTGTGAAAGCCCACTCTATAAAATCCATGGGCATAGACAAAAATATTTGGGTCCAAAGATGGACTGCTATAGACAAAATTTATATCCCCCATTATAGCCCTCTGAGTCAACTTTGATTTGATGTATTATAGGCCCCATGGATGAACCAATGCTACTACAAGCGTCCATTTGAAGCCCAAGTGCGAAAGCCCACTCTATCAATTCAATGGCCCTAGACAAAAATATTTAGGCCCAAAGATGGATTGCTATAGATAAAGATTATAGCCCTTCTTATAGCCCTCTGAGTCATCTTTGATTTGATATATTATGGGTCCTATGGGTTAACCGATGCTGCCACGAACGTCCATTTGTACCACTAAATGGGCAGTTTACATGGAAGTTAGATGGAAGTTATAATAGTGTGCAGTTAACACCCCCAACTACCTAAGGTTGAAACTTATGCTAATTGTGCCAGAAATACTTGCCCACAACTGCTACATCCTGAGTAAGCCACATAACCCACGTTTTTAGCCTTGAATCTAGGTAACCGTCGATAACTGCCTCGCACATGTGTGTGCATGTTTGCTTGCCACACATGCACTCTATTCACCCACATAAACCAACTAACCTACCCACTCTGATTGACTACTTAGCCACCAGCCAATGCTAGTCAACCATATGAACCATGCCCAAACCACTCCGAGCCACTTAGACCATTGACAGCCCACCCAAGCTATCCATGCCACAACTTCTCTTGCCCATTGCAAGTATGCCTCGGCCTCACTCCAAGAATCGCTATGCCACGCCTTGGACAATCTCTACACCGAAACTTAGCCACTCAAGTCTGTCTCCTGCAGACTTGTGCTAGGCAATCCCACTAGCTGCCCATGTTTCACCACCACTGATTTGACATGCCTATCTCTGCATGCCTTTCTTGCTTGGCTTGCTAGGAGCAGCGTCCATCCTCGCAAGCAGCCCCATGTCAAGGAATTAGGGGTGTGACAAACCACCCCCACCTCTTGAATTTGGTGCCCTCATCAAACCAACTTTTGAATCTACCCCCATGACACATTCAGCCTCATTCCATGCTTGAATTTCACCCATCGTATGCCTGTGCAAATTTGCCATCCCCCATTTATCAGTAGGATAGTTTGAACTAAAGTTTTCAATAAAACCTCTAGGATTTCCCTCTTTTGACCAAAAGCATTACGTGGTCTCCTAATCGTAGGTAATTCTAGAATAGTAATGTTCATAAACTCCCCAAAGTTAGGTGCAATATCCTACATTTCATCATGCTCTGGTTCCAATGGGAATGGTAGAGAAGCCTCCTTCTCAACTTTTAGTCTCTTGCCACTTGCATTTGGTGAACATTCAACCTCCTCGCTTTGCCTCCTTTTCCCATAAGGAAAGCTACATGGAACAAATGTTTGTCCAGTACCATGGATCACTATCAACCCATCAAGGTGTGGTATTGGCACCACCTTTGATTCCTACAAAAATCAATGCTAAGTATCATCTCAAAATCATCAAGAGGCATCACTAGAAACTCTTCCTTGAACTTAAAGTTGTCAATCCTCAATCATGCAACATGGACTACCCTAGATACCGCTTTAAGCTTCTTGCCTACAGGCCTAACATAACTATGAAAACTGCACATTTTCAGCCCAAAAAGGTCTACCAGCCACTCGCTTATGAATGTGCTCGTTGAGCCTGTGTCAACCATTGCCATCACTATTATGCCATTAATCTTCACAGCCACATGCATCAAGTTAGCTTTTACTGCATTCTAATCACTAACCAAAGTCATTAGTAAATACAAAGGAAAATCAAAATCATCAATAAGCTTATAATTGAGTTGAACACTCCCAAGAAGTGCTACAACTTCTTGTTCATTTGCCTCTTTCTCTGTTGTAGGATTTTCTTCAGTCAAGTGAGCATTGATCTGCTCTCTCTTTGGGCAATCTCGTGCCCTATGTGGTTTGGTACATATGAAACAACCCTGAATCCTCTTAATGGTACTACTTCCACCAATTTGGGAATTAACCTACATGTTGTCAAGGTGTTGACTCCCTTTCTCTTTAATCTTTGCACCCCTCCCCATAGAATGTAAAGAATCAGCATCACTTTTCTCAGCCTCGCTGAGATCAACCAAGGCATCCATCACAGTAATCGCACTAGGAAGGTCATTAACTCACTGCCTCCTAATCTCTGCTTGTGCCCATGGTTTTAAACCTGAGAGGAAGTTGTATAATTTATCTTCCTTAGACATCCCTCCAATGTCTAGCAACAAGGAACAAATGTCCTTTACATACTCTTGCACAGAACCCACATGCTTCAACTGCATTAGTCAATCCCTTGCCTCTTATGATGAGGTGGTTATAAGAAATTATTCCCTCAACTCCTTCTTAAGCCTATCCTAGGAATCAATCTTGGGTCTACCAACATTCTCATCATCTATGGTACGTGTTCTCCACCATAGTTTTGCATCACCAACCAAGTACATGCAAGAAACGGATACCATCTCATCTTTTGGCACCGCAGCAGCAATAAAATACTACTCCATATCCCATAAGAAATTCTCAATTTCTTTGGAAACCCGTGCACCACTAAAGGGTTTTGGTTTAGGCACCTTGATCTTTGGACGATCACCAACTCTACTTGAGTTTGCTGCCATGGCCTTTTTCATCACAGCCATCTTAATAGCAAGGTCTTCATGGCCCTTATGAATTGCAGCAACATCATCCTTTAAGGATCTTTGAACACTCTCAATGTGTTCTTTAAGTACCATAATTCTACCAAAAAAATAACTATCTTCCCAAATCTGACGAGCCTTTCCCATGAATGCCTCAAGTCTCAAAAGCCTTTCACGAATTTCATTGCCTCCAGCTATCTTCAAGTTACCAACCCTTGAAGCAACCTGGCTTTGATACCAATTATCATAGGGGTAAATTTTCAAGTCCCATAGATAGCCCCTATGCGGCAATCAAGTCCCTACTTGACTCAGCCTACCAACACTCATGCAGCAATGTTCAACAATAGAGGTTTGAACAAGCAATATTCAATGAAATTAAAGGCAACAAGAGGCAGCAATGTATAGGCATAAAGTCTACTATGTTATTACATAAAACATAGTAATTTACAGCCTAAAGGACTTCCTCAAACCACCCACACATGGTGTCTTTTCATCTAGGTTTACAACCACTATTTATACCACTGGATGGGCAGTTTACATGGAAGTTACATGGCAGTTTTCTGCCTAAATTCTAGCCTAGTGTGCAGTTGACACCTCTAACTACCTAAGGCTGAAACTTGTGCTAATTGTGCCAGCAATGCTTGCCCATAATTGCTGCATCCTAAGTCAGCCACACAACCCATATTTTTAGCCTTGAATCTAAGTAACCGCCGATAACTGCCTCGCACATGTGTGTTCATGTCTGCCTGCCACGCATGCACTCCATTCACCCATGTGAACCAACTAGCCTACCTACTCTGATTGACTACTTAGCCACCAGCCAATGCTAGTCAACCATCCAAACCATGCCCAAGCCACTCTGAGCCATTTAGGCCATTGACAGCCCACCTAAGCTATCCATGCCACAGCTTGTCTTGCCCATTACAAGTATGCCTCGGCCTCACTCCAAGGATTAGTGTGCCACACCTTGGACAATCTCTGCACTGAAACTTAGCCACTCAAGTCTATCTCCCGCAGACTTATGCTAAGCAGTCTAAATTTTTTCTAATAGGAATCACTCCCAACCTATTTATTAACTCATAATAATTAGGATTACAACAGTGGGACTCCTCATACAGAAATTTCTAAGCACATAGATTGCATATATATAGCACAAAGCAGTTACAAAGGTGGTTACATGGGGTAGTTTTGCATCCCCCTATTTTTAAGGTGGCAATTGACACCCCTAACTGCCATAGGGATAAATTATAGACATCCTAGCAAACTACCTTGCCAAGTTGGCAATCTACATGTGTGTCAAATCTTCATCCCACAATATTAGGAAGCATCCATAATCACCCTCAACTGCTAAGCCTATTCTGCCAATCAGAATCCTTGCTCAACCAACCAATGTTCATATGCCAAATCTGCATGCCCATCATCCTGCTGCTTGACCAAGTGCCAATGCTAGCCTTGCACACTTATTGTGCTATCCAAGTAGCCCTCTCCCTACTCAGACCATGCAACCACACGTTGCCTTAAGCCATATTGCATTGTTTGATGCCCATCGCATCTTGACAAGGCTGTGCCAAGGAACAATGCCCAAATCCTCGGCAGCAACACATGCTTAACTCTCAAGGGGCCGACAAACCACCCCTACCTAAATCATTCAACATCCTTATTGAGTTGGTGAGGTAGTCTTGAATCTACCTCTTAAATTGCCACAGGGCCACATCTCATTCCCAAGTTCCATCTACCTTAAGTTTACCCTTCCAAAGCAGTACAAATTCTATCCTCTGATTTTTCTTGCTTTGGCCAAAGGTTCTATGGTCTAAAATCCTCTCCACATCTTTCACAAATTGTTTTCTCACCACTGGAGGGGCTCTCTTAGACTGGCTTCTTACTAGATCTGTCACATCTTCATGATATTGATATAAGAAACTCATATGGAAGGTGGGGTGCACCTTGAACCATTTAAGCAGCTTCAACTTGTAGGCAACATTGCCTACCTTAGAGACAATTTCAAAGGGTCCATCATACTTTGGAATTAACCCTTTATGCATTGTATTACTACTAATTTTCTTCCAAATTTGGGGAGTCAATTTTAGTAACACTTTGTCTCCCACATTAAATTCAAGTGGATGACGCCTCTTGTCAACATACTTTTTCATTCTTTTGGTAGCTTTTCTCAAACTTTCTTGGGCTTCCTCAAGCATTTCCTACTTCTATCTTGCATATCTATAAGCTGCTGGGCATTTTCCCCTAGTTCACTTCTTAGCAACTTCAATAGGGGTAGCAGGTTGCTGTCCCAACACAAGCTCAAAGGGGCTCATTTCGGTAGCTAAGGATTTGTACAAGTTGTAGCAAAATTGAGCACTATCCAGCAGCTTTAACCAATTCTTCTGAGTTGCTGTAACATAGTGTCGCAAGTACTCTTCAAGCAAGTGATTAATCCTTTCAGTCTGCCCATCAGTTTGTGGATGAATTGCAATAGAAAATTTTAAATCTATCCCCATTATGTTGAATAATGAAGTCCAGAACCTACCTGTGAATCTAGCATCCTTGTCACTCATAATATCATTAGGCAAGCCAAAATATTTTACCACATTATGGAAAAATTGAGTTATAGCTACATCAGAAGGACATGTCAAAGGGGTAGCAATAAAAACAACATATTTCAAAAACCTGTCAACCATAACCATAACAGAAGACATGCCATCAACATTAGGAAACCCACCAATGAAGTCCATAGAAATAGAAATCCAAGGCCTTTCTGGAATAGGAAGAGGTTGTAATAAGTCTGCCTCTTTCTTTTTCTCCACTTTATCTTGTTGGCACACCAAGCAAGTTTTGACATAGGCCTCCATATGAGACTCCATTTTTGGCCAAAAGTAAGAACGAGATAGTAAGGTAAGCATTCTATCCACACCAAGGTGACCAGCCCATACTAGATCATGTGTTTCTTTCAGTAATTCCCTCTGTAATCCCCCAACAGAAGGCACAAAAACTCTTCCCCCCTTAACCATGAGGAGATCATCCTCAATCCAATACTGGCGGACTGTCATTTCCTTAACCTAAGCAACCAATTTAACATAGGCACCATCATTGGCAGAAAGTTACTTAATGTGTTCTAGCATGTCTGATTCAACTATTGAAATAGCATACAAGGCAGTAAAGACTTCCCCTTGGCTCAAAGCATCAGCAACCTGATTATGCCTGCTAGGTTTATGCTCCCACATAAAGTCATATTCTACCAAAAATTCTTGCCACCGGGCCTACTTTAGGGATAAATTCTTTTGAGTTTTGAAGAAGGTGTTGGCCACATTGTCTATCCACACCATAAATCTAGTTCCCAGCAAGTACACTCGCCATATTTATAAGCAATGTATAACAACAACCATTTCTTTCTCATGAGCACTATATCTTTGCTCCGCTAGATTTAACTTCCAACTCTCAAAAGCCACCTTTTTTAGACTGTGTTTGATGATTTTACCCCTGTTACCACTATGAGACTCAACATTCGTAACATCTAGAATAGGAAATAAAATTTCTCATTGTCTTCTTTGAATAAAATTTTAGTTTCTATTTTGTTTCAATGATTGATGATATAAATTCTGATCATGCTTACTTATATAATCT
The DNA here is from genome assembly GCA_947683625.1 of Mallotus nudiflorus. Classification (NCBI taxonomy): domain Eukaryota; kingdom Viridiplantae; phylum Streptophyta; class Magnoliopsida; order Malpighiales; family Euphorbiaceae; genus Mallotus; species Mallotus nudiflorus. The sequence goes on from CANTUR010002157.1 coordinate 24,732, forward strand.
TGATAGTTATGTGCATTATAATTTAGATCAATATGTTTGACAAAAATTCAATTCAATTAGATTCATTCAGCATGGGCACAAATGCAAATTCAAAGAACATACATATATCATATAATGTAACTTCTAAAGATAGGAAATGTGAGAAAAAATAAAAAAAAATGAAAAAAGAGAGAATACAAAAATAAAAAAAGAGAAAAAAGAACAATAAGGTAAAAATTAGAGAGGAAAATTCATGACTGACTGATAACAGGAGTTATATCATATGATGTAATGGATATTCTCATTTTGCCCTAATGAATGATTAAAATTGAATTTTAAATTTTTGTTCAAACATTGCATATTGGTCTTTATTATACCGTATAAGTATCTAAATGGAAAATACATGATGAAAGCTAAATTAGAGCTATGAGATCATTATTTTAGTTACGTTTTCTTTTTGCCACCTCTTTTGTAATTTTCCTTGTAAGCCTATTGTCCCCTTATACCTTGAGAATTTAGGTGGCTCAGTAACTTGCTTTTAAACCCATACATTATAACTATCATCAATTATTATCAGCATTAAGCCTCGTATCCTACTTAAGAATTCTTCGAAGTGCAAGTCTAGTTGATTTCATCATCCAGAACTTGCTTTAATCAGTTCACCCACTCCTATGCATCTTCAATACATGAGATTGCAGCTAATAGGGTTAATAAGACAAAGGGCCAACAATAATAATGACCAAATCGAGTCTCTTATGCACATGAAGAAAGTGATTACTAGGATGAATTCAAAATGAAACTGGGGGCAAAATGTAACTCTGGGACAAGTTAGGGGCAAAATGGTAAATATAACAGTAGAACTTCAAAGTTAGTGAAAATGATCTCATGGCAGAAAGGAGTATACTACAAGCATACATATATAACAATTATCATACAGCAGAAGCAGTAATAAAAAGAAAATTTCAATAGTGCATCGGTCAATCATGAGCTCTAATGTAAAGCCATGGACCTCACTTACTGGCCTGGTTATTTATCTAATAGGCAATATCATAAGCTCAAACATCATAAGTACTAATAATGAAGCATCAAGTGCTTGAACCTACAAGCTGTTGATGAGGCACCTCATTCTCACACTCCAAGCTGCGAACATCACTTTGCTCCAAACAAAAGACCTATTAGGATAATGCATGTTATGCATAACATCCATACACTTCCATACATTTATTGTGAAATACTTTCTTTACATAATAAAGTCTTTGAGCCTAGTCAAGATTGTCCAAACACTTTACTACTAACATTCAAGATTAGTGTTATAAAATTTTAGGAAAGTAGTTAGAGTATTCACAGGTAAAGCATCTGAAGGAATGAAAATAAAAGGAGTGACATTACCAAGAAGCATCATCCTGGTGACCTTAAGAGGCTGGATAAGACTTTAAAGCTCCTCAAACTCAGTATCCATCTCCATAGTCTCATCAGGAGCATCATTTGGAATATATCTCCATAATAATTAGACTATTGTATGGTGTGGAATATGGTAATGAGAAGGTCCAACATGTCAGCGATACATGCGCTCGGCCCTAAAAAGGGAAGAATGCACTCAAAACCTAAGAAGAATGCACTATGAAGACTTATTTGCTGGTGAAATAAAAAACCTCTAACTCCCAAATCTTTTCTTTTATAGGAAACATTGGGAAGAGGAATGGGGCCCTTTACCAAAGCATCAATAGAATAACAAAAAGACAAATTCAACCTAAAGCCACAACCTCAATGGCATAATATCATGACCCTGTGATCTAAGTTATTATCACCACAATAAAAAAGGGAAAAATGCAAAAGAATAACATTGCATTTTAATAAAATTTCTTCACTTACAAATAAAACCATACTAACTTATGGTATTTTGTGCAGGGAAAATAAAAGAGAACGAAGAAGAGGAAAGGAATCGATACATCAATAAGAATGACTAGGATAGCAAATGCCAATCACTCATCAAAATCTCACTCTATATGACAAACAACCTATCAAATGGCAAAAGGAAGTAGTATAACTCTATCTATTTTGATTTTGTAGTAAAGTACAAAGAAAATTTATAAAATTGAGAGTAAATTCATCCATTTCATGATATCATGTGTGAAAACTTATCTCATGACCTTTGATTTTAGTGGCTTTCTTTTATTAGCCTCGTAGAATTCAGATGTCTTGTTGATATTTCTATGCTGAAAGTTTCTAAAACACTAATCAATCTAATGCTTACTTTACACCCAAACAAGGGGAAGAATATGCAAAGAAAAAATCTATGGACTTATAGTATAAATTAGTTGAATTTTAAAGTGTTATTTTAGTCTTTTGAATAATAAATGTGCATATAATCTACTCCAATGATCAGAAATGAGTATGAATACAAATCCCTCAATGGTACCCACATTGAGTAACACAAGAAAGGTGGGGGAACACTAAGAGGAGATTCAGAATAAGAATAAGCATAATGTACTTCAATGCCCAAAAATGAGCAAGAGTATCAATGCGAACCTCTGGCAGTATCCATGCTGAGTAATACAAGAAAGGTAGGGGAATACTAAAAGAGGACACATGTTAAAAAAACTTGTTCTACTTGCTCTAATGCTCTATAAGAGTATGAGTATCCAAAGGACCTTTCCAACGGTATCCACGTTGAGTAATATGAGAAAGGTGGGAGAATACTTGGATAAGGAAGAAAAGCACAAAAATAATTCAAAGACTATTTTAATACTCCAAATTCAATATTTTTATGCTTTTAGCAAATTCTCCCTAAAATTAGGTGTGGAAATAAGCTCTTCACTTGGTAAAAGATACACTCTCAGCATAAAATGGTTAACGATGCCTCCAACCTTTATAAATGGCAAATAAGTGACAGTTATGAAAATAAAAAATAATGAGATTCGTTAAGTACATGTTAAATTTTCAACATTATAATATACTTTTATACATTCATCATGATTGAAACTAACTTCAACAAGTCTGTGGGAATTGTAAATCCAGAAGGAAGTGCATCCAACTTGTATAGTTGGTTAACATAGCAGTATGATAGAAAAATATGATAGCCTAAATTAGTCATCCTGAGCTCTAGAATCCAGCCATGGGCTCCATCCTCTAGTAGAGTCATCATAGTGAAAGATGTCCAAAAGTATAATAGAGGAAGTCCCAGCACTGTAAGGATCAATGCCCAAACCTACAAGCTATTAGTAAAGCATCTCAATCTCACACTCCAGACTGCTCGAGTAGCTCTAAATAAATAGAAGCAAGAAAAGTTACATCATTACCCACATCTCTGCACTTGTGGGTATGTAAATTAGTCAAAGGAAAGATAATTGAGTCTTCTTGAAGTCCAAGATCATTCTGAGGAAAACAAGGAGGTAGAATCCTTTAACATTCTAAAGTCTCAACTGTCATGTTGTCTGTGTGACGAGGAGGCCGTAGGATTAGATGGATTGCAAATCAGACGTCAAATGATGAAGAAATCAAGGAAAGAAAATCAATGAAAAGAGAGAAAATGAATGAATGAAGAAAGGAGATAATGGAATGTTACATCCAAAAAGGAAAGTATATATATAGTGGAAAATATCCACTTTGGTCCTTATAAATGGATCTAAGTTCTTTCATTACAATTTGGTCCATAATTGCATTTTGATTAGGAACATGTTCCTAGTTAAATCATGACATCTATCAAATTAATAATTCATTAAATTATTAAAACTGCATAATCAATCTGTGATTTTGAATTTTTTATCAAGTACAAAATATAGAACAAGATTACAAAATTCATTTTTTGTATTTTACATGCATCATTTCAATCAAAGGATTCATGTGTGGCATAGTAGCTATGATATGAATTTCAAATGATTATATTTGCACTGCACAGTAGTCATAACCTTTATTATGTTATGTACTGCATAGCAGTTATGACATAAACTTTCAAATTCATCAATGCTAGATGTTCCACAGGAACTATAGTAGATTTTTAATTCAATATCACAAGACATCCCACAGGGAATATAGTGTGCATCGTTAGACGTCCCATAGAGAATATAACGAAATTCATCATTGCTAGACGTTCCACAGGAACTATAGTAAATTTTCAATTCAACTTCACTAGACATCCTATAGGGAATATAGTGTGCATCGTTAGACGTCCCATAGGGAATATAACAAAATTCATCATTGCTAGACGTTCCATAGGAACTATAGCAAAGTTTGAATTCAACTGCACTAGACGTCCTACAGGGAATATAGTGTACATCATTAGACATCCCACAGGGAATATAACAAAATTCATCGCTGCTAGATGTTCCATATGTTTTCAATTCAACTTCACTAGACGTCCTACAGGGAATATAGTGTACATCGTTAGACGTCCCACAAGGAATATAATGAAATTCATCATTATTAGACATTCCACAAGAACTATAGCAAATTTTCAATTCAACTTAAGTAGATGTCCCACAAGGAATATAATGTGCATTGTTAGACATCCCAGAGGGAATATAACAAAATTCATCATTGCTAGACGTTCCATAAGAACTATAGTAAGTTTTTAATTTATCATCACTTAATGTCCCACAAGGAATATAACAAAACTCATTTGCACAAAGTCCACTAGACGTTCAGTAGGAAATTTAGTGAGACTTGTCAAACATTACACTTTGCTTAGCAATTTGGGCATTGATCTATAATTTAGGATACAATTAAGTGTCCTAATTTCTTTCTTTTGAAATTATGTGCTTTTATTGTTTTATCGCAATTTGTCAAGCAAACAGCGACAAAGGGAGGTAACTGTAAGCACCCAATTTTGGGATGTAATTACATTCAAAAATTGAACTTGGTTGTTGATTTTCTGGACTTTAGGGACTAGATTGCAACATTTTTTAGGATTTGACTACAAGGAAGTCAATTTTTCAGGGGTCATTTGGTAATTAAAAGTTAAAAAAATAATAATTAGGATCGACATTTAAAATGCTGATCGACATTGGTATAATGTCGACTGGCATTGCATAATGCCGACATGTAAAAGTCCTATATTTCAATTTTTTCGCATATTTTTATCTTATTTTTTGTCAATTTTTTTAGTGTTTTGATTAGTTAAAAATTGAATTTTATAATTATTTTTTATCTGGAAAAGATTTTGACACATTCAAAATATGCAACATTTAAAAATCAAATTCTTATCAATCTATTTTGATGAGGAGATAAGTCTGTTCCTCTAAAGGAGGAAGCTAGTATGTGCAGACTCTGCATTTAAAAGCGGAGTCTGCATGCGTGTGGGAAAAAGGATTCAGAGAGATTTTTTTCGTGGAGACTCACACATAAAGAAAAAAGTGGAGACTCACATACAAACCCTAAAAATAAAAACTTAGATGCCACTGGAAACACCCCGTGTACCAAAAATTTCCATTTTTTGTCAAAGCTCTTTTTTATACGGTTCTTTCAGGAAGAACGATTCACCATTTTTTTTAATCTGAGTTTAGAATCAATAGCCATTCAATTTTCATGGTGATAATCCAATATGAGGGGCTAAAAAAGGGCATTTGCACAACATCTAAATTATCAGTGTTCTTTTTCTATTTCATTCTTTTCCATTATTTTCTTTTTGTGATTTTTCCTTTTATTTTGGTTATTGTTTTGATTATTTAATTTCACTACTAATCTGATTACTTTTGTGTTTTTTTTTGTTTTGATGTCTGCATGTGGATTGAGGAGGATACTGCCTATGTTTAGATGAACAAAAGGTTTATGGAATGCCATGGAAGAATCTGTGTTATTTTCCAGTAGAACTTAGGATTTTTTTATCTTTATTTTGCATTCTAGTATCCTATGTAGTTTTTAATTTATGGGTGTATAATTGTTTAATTTTATATTTTGTATATAGTTTGTAATAGCCCCAGTAGTGGGAATAGTGAAAGATTTAATTTTCTGCACTTTAAAATTAATTAGTAAAACTAGGTTCACTGGGTATTCTTTTATAAAATTAAGGGTGGCTTTAATTAATTAGGGTTTGTATGTAATTAAATTAGGTTTTTTTAGAAATCATATGTGAATGCATTTTGATTTGATTTTGCTATGTTTTTTTTATATTTTTAGGCTTTTTTTTTTAATTTTGTTTTGGGCCTTAAGCCCACACTTAGGTCTAACTCACTTTAAATAGGCTTAAAAAATGGTTTAGGACTTTAAATAATTAAAATTAACTTAGGCCCATTAGGTTAATTAGATTTTAGGCCCGTTTAGTTAATTAAAACTTATTTAGACTTAGCTTAGCCCACTTAAATTCATTTCTTTTAAAATAAATAGACCTAGGCCCATATTTCACTTAAAATAAAACCAATTTAGACTTAGGCCCATTAATTTAACTTTCCTTTAAAATTGAATAGACTTAACCCCATTCCTTATACAAACTAAAATAAATAGATCTAGGCTCATTAATTGATAAAAAATGTAGGCCTACCTTTAGTTCCTTTCTCACTTGTAAATAAAATGTAAATCTAGCTAACTTTTTAATAAGATTAACATAGTTTAGACTTAGGGACAATGCGATCTTGAGTGCATTTTTTATGTGTAATTTTACTGACTAGATGCCTAGGGTTAGATGGATGTTAAAATAGGGTTTAATAAAATTGCATGTAATTAGAGGATGAAATAATCATTTATCAAATTATTCTAAATAAACATGAGACTAAAACAAGTTAGTATTCCATACCTAGAATCTCTTGGTTGTGGTACTAGCTTTCTTTTATATAATCAAGTACCACCATTTTGATTTGTCTTAATTACAACCCTGGGTGGTGACTCCTCATCTCCATGCCATGTCTTTGTGATAGTGGTTAGTGTGTTCTCTAAGGCCCTGAGCCTAAACAGTGTCACGGTTGATAAAATCTTGGATGCGCGCTAAACCCCGCCATCTACACCCACTCTATCAAATCAATGGGTCTAGACAAAAATATTTGGGCCTGAAGATGGACTACTATAGAAAAATTTTATAGTCCCCATTATAGCCCTTTGAGTTAGCTTTAATTTGATATATTATAGGTCTCGTGGGTCAACCGATGATGCCACGAACGTCCATTTGAAGCCCAAGTGCGAAAGCCCAATCTATTAAATCAATGGGCATAGAGAAAAAAATTTGGGCTCAAAGATGGATGGCTATAGACAAAGTTTATAGCCCCTATTATAGCCCTCTAAGTCAGCTTCCATATGATATATTATGGGTCCTGTGGGTCAACCGATGCTACCATGAATGTCCATTTGAAGCCTAAGTGTGAAAGCCCACTCTATCAAATCAATGGGCCTAGACAAAAATATGTGGACCCAAAGATGGACTACTATAGACAAAGTTTATAGCCCCTACTATAGCCCTCTCAATCAACTTCAATTTCATATATTATGGGCCCTGTGGGTCTATCAAAGCTGCCACGAACGTCCATTTGAAGCTCAAGTGCGAAAGCCCACTCTATCAAATCAATTGGCCTAAACAAAGGTATTTGGGCCCGAAGATAGAATGCTATAAATGAAGCTTATACCCCCTCTTATATCCCTCTCAGTCAGCTTTGATTTGATATATTATGGGCCTCATGGCTCAAACAATGCTGCCACGAACATCCATTTGAAGCCCAAGTGCGAAAGCCCACTCTATCAAATCAATGGCCCTAGACAAAAATATTTAGGCCCGAAGATGGAATGCTATAGATAAATTTTATAGCCCCTATTATAGCCCTCTGAGTCAGCTTCAATTTGATATATTATGGGCCCCGTGAGTCATCTGATGTTGCCACGAACGTCCACTCGAAGCCCAAGTATGAAAGCCCACTCAATCAAATCAATGGGCCTACGCAAAAATATTTGGGCACGAAGATGGTCAGCTATAGAAAAATTTTATATCCCTCTGAGTCAGCTTTGATTTGGTATATTATAGGCCCCGTCGGTCAACCGATGCTGCCACGAATGACCATTTCAAGCCCAGGTACAAAAGCCTACTCTATCAAATCAATGGGCCTAGAGAAAAATATTTGGGCCTGAAGATGGACTACTATGGGAAAAGTTTATAGCCCTTATTATAGCTCTCTTAGTCAGCTTCGATTTGATATATTATGGGCCTTGTGGGTCAACCGATGCTGCCACGAATGTCCATTTGAGGTCTAAGTGCAAAAGCCCACACTATTAAATCAATCGGCCTAAACAAAGGTATTTTAGCTTAAAGACAAAATGCTATAGATAAGTGTATAGCCCCCATTTTAGCCCTATTAGTCAGCTTTAATTTGATATATTATGGGCCCTGTGGGTCAACCGATGCTACCATGAACGTCCATTTGAAGCCCAAGTGTGAAAGCCCACTCTATCAATTCAATGGGCCTAGACCAAAATATTTGGGCCCAAAGATGGACTGCTATAGAAAAAGTTTATATCCCCCATTATAGCCCTCTGAGTAATCTTTGATTTGATATATTATGGGCCCCATGGGTCAACTGATGCTGTAATGAACTTCCATTTCAAGCCCAAGTGCAAAAGCCCACTCTATCAAATCCATGGGCCTAAACAAAGGTATATGGGCCCAAAGACTGACTGCTATAGATGAATTATGTAGCCCCTATTATAGCCCTTTGAGTCAGCTTCAATTTGATATATTATGGGCTCCGTGAGTCAACCGATGCTACCACGAAAGTCCATTTGAAGCCCAAGTGCGAAAGCGTACTTTATCAAATCAATGGCCCCAAACAAAAATATTTGGGCCTGATGATGGATTGCTATAGACAAAGTTTATAGCCCCCATTATAGCCCTCTGAGTCAGCTTCAATATGATATATTATGGGCCTCATGGGTCAATCGATGCAACCATGAACGTCTTTGAAGCCCAAGTTTAAAAACCTACTATATCAAATCAATGGGCCTATACAAAAGTATTTGGGCTCGATGATGGACCACTATAGAAAAAGTTATAGCCCCCATTATAGCCTTCTGAGTCAGCTTTGATTTGATATATTATGGTCTTGTGGCTCAACCGATGTTGCCACGTACATCCATTTGAGGCCCATGTGCGAAAGACCACTCAATCAAATCCATGGCCTAGACAAAAATATTTGGGCCCAAAGATGGAATGTTATAGATGTATTTTATAGCCCTTATTATAGCCCTATGAGTTAGCTTCAATTTGATATATTATGGGCCCAGTGGGTCAACTGATGCTGCCATGAATGTCCATTCGAAGCCAAAGTATGAAAGCCCACTCTATCAAATCAATGGGCGAAGACAAAAATATTTAGGCCTGAAGATGGACTGCTCTAGAAAAATTTAATAGCCCCCATTATAGCCCTCTCATTCAACTTCGATTTCATATTTTATGGGCCCCGTGGGTCAACCGATGCTACCACGAACGTCCATTTTAAGCCTAAGTGCAAAAGCCCACTCTATAAAATCAATGGGCCTGAAGAAAGGTATTTGGGCCCAAAGATGGATAGCTATATACAAAGTTTATAGCCCCCATTATAGCCCTCTGAGTAAGCTTGGATTTGATATATTATGGGCCTTGTGGGTGAACCGATGCTGCCATGAATGTCCAATTCAAGCCCAAGTGCAAAAGCCCACTCTGTCAAATCAATAGGCCTAGAGAAAAACATTTTCACCCAAAGATGGTTTGCTATAGACAAAGTTTATAGCCCCTATTATAGCCCTCTGAGTTAGCTTCGATTTGATATGTTAAGGGCCTGTGGGTCAACCGATGCTGCCACGAACAACCATTTCATGCCCAAGTGCAAAAGCCCACTCTTTCAAATTAATAGGCCTAGATAAAAATATTTGGGCCTGAAGATGGAGTGCTATAGACAAATTTTATAGCCCCCATTATAGCCCTCTCAGTTAGCTTCAATTTGATATATTATGGGCCCTGTGGGTCAACCGATGCTGCAATGAATGTCCATTCGAAGCCCAAGTATGAAAGCCCATTCTATCAAATCAATGGGCCTAACAAAAATATTTGGGCCCAAAGATGGTCTACTATAGACAAATTTTATAGCCCTCTGAGTCAGCTTTGATTTGATATATTATGGGCCCCATGGGTCAACCGATACTGCCACGAACGTCCATTTTAAGTCCAAGTGTAAAAGCCCACTCTATTAAATCCATGAGCCTAAACAAAGGTATATGGGCCCAAAGAAGGACCATTATAGATTAATTTTATAGCCACCATTATAGCCCTCTGAGTCAGCTTCAATTTGATATATTATGGGCCCTATGGGTCAACTGATGCTGCCATGAATGTCCATTTGAAGCCCAAGTATGAAAGTCCACTATATCAAATCAATGGGCCTAAACAAAGGTATTTGGGCCTGATAATAGAATGCTATAGAAAAAGTTCATAGCCCCTATTATAGCCCTCTCATTTAGCTTTAAGTTGATATATTATAGGCTCCGTGGGTCAATCGATGGTGCCACGAACGTCCATTTGAAGCCCAAGTGCAAAACCCACTCTATTAAATCCATGGGCCTATACAAAGGTATTTGGGCACAAAGATGGACCGCTATAGATGATGTTTATAGCCCCCATTATATTCCTCTGAGTAAACTTCAATTTGATATATTATGGGCCCCGTGGCTCAACTTATGCTGCCACAAACATCCATTTGAAGCCCAAGTGTGAAAGCCCACTCTATAAAATCCATGGGCCTAAACAAAAATATTTGGGCTTGAAGATGGACCACTATAAATGAATTTTATAGCCCCCATTATATATCTCTAATTCAGATTCAATTTGATATATTATGGGCCTCGTGGGTCAACCGATACTGCCACGAACGTCCATTCGAAGCCCAAGTGCAAATGCCCACTCTAGCAAATCAATGGGCCTAGATAAAAATATATGGGACCGAAGATGGACTGCTATACACAATGTTTATAGCCCAAAATATAGCCCTCTCAGTCAGCTTCGATTTGATATATTATGGACCTTATAGGTCAACCTATGTTGCCACGAACGTCCATTTCAAGCCTAAGTGCAAAAGCTCACTCTATCAAATTCTTGGGCCTAAACAAAGGTATTTGGGCCTAAAGATGGACCACTATAGACTAAGATTATAGCCCCTATTATAGGCCTTTGAGTCAACTTCGATTTGATATATTATGGGCCCTGTGGGTCAACTGATGTTGCCACGAATTCCACTAAAGTCCATGTTTGAAAGCCTATTCCATTAAATTCGTGGGTCTAAACAAAAATACATGGGATCAAAGACAAACCGTTATAGATGAAGTTTATAGCCCCCATTATAGCCCTCTGAGTTATCTTTGATTTGATATATTGTGGGCCTCATGGGTGAGCCGATGCTGCCACGAACGTCCAATCGAAGCCCAAGTACGAAAGCCCACTCTATCAAATCAATGGGCCTAGAGATAAATATTTAGGCCAGAAGATGGTATGCTATAGACAACGTTTATAGCCCCCATTATAGCCCTCTAAGTCAGCTTTAATTTGATATATTATGGGCCTTATGGGTCAACCGATGCTGCCACGAACGTTTATTTCAAGCCCAAGTGCAAAGTCCTACTCTATCAAATCGATGGGCCTAGACAAAAATATTTGTTCCCGAAGATGGACTACTATAGACAAAGTTTATAGCCCCCATTATAGCCCTCTCATAAAACTTTGATTTGATATATTATGGGCCCCGTGGATCAATCGATGCTGCCATGTATGTCTATTTGAAGCCCAAGTGCAAAAGCCCACTCTATCAAATCAATGGGCATAAACAAAGGAATTTGGCCCTGAAGATAGACTACTATAGTCAAAGTTTATAGCCCTCATTATAGCCCTCTAAGTCAGCTTCGATTTGATACATTATGGGCCCCGTGGGTCAACCGATATTGCCATGAATGTCCATTTGAAGCCCAAGTATGAAAGCCCACTCTATCAAATCCATGGCCCTAGACAAAAATATTTTGGATCAAAGATGGGCTGCTATAGACAAAGTTTATTGCCCCTTTTATAGCCCTCTTAGGAAACTTCAATTTGATATATTATGGGCCGCATGGGGCACCCAATACTGCCACAAACATCCATTTGAAACCTAAGTATGAAAGTCTACTCTATCAAATCAATAGGCCTAGACAAAAAATTTTGGGCCCGAAGATGTCCTGCTACAGACAAAGTTTATAGCCCCCATTATAGCCCTTTGAATCAGCTTCAATTTTATATATTATGGGCCCCGTGGGTCAGCCGATGCAGCTATGAACGTCCATTTCAAGCCCAAGTGCAAAAGCCCACTATATTAAATCCATGGGTCTAAACAAAGGTATATGGGCCCGAAGGGGGACTACTATAGATGAAGTTCATAGCCCCAATTATAGCCCTTTGAGTCAGCTTCAATTTGATATATTACGAGCCTCGTGAGTCAACCAATGCTGCTACGAACATCCATTTGAAGTCTAAGTGTGAAAGCCCATTATATCAAATCAATAGGCTTAGATAAAAATATTTGGGCCTGAAGATGGACTGCTATAGAAAAAGTTTATAGCCCCCATTACCCTCTGAGTCAGGTTCGATTTGATATATTATAGGACCCGTGCGTCTATCGATGATACCACGAATGTCCATTTGAAGCCCAAGTGCAAAAGCCTACTCTATCAAATCAATGGGCCTAGACAAAGGTATTTGGGCCCAAAGATGGACCGCTATAGATGAAGTTTATAGCCCCCATCTTGGCCCTCTGAGTCAGCTTCAATTTGATATATTATGGGCCCTGTGGGTCAATTGATGCTGCCATAAATGTCCATTTCAAGCCCAAGTGCGAAAGCCCATGCTATCAAATTCTTAGGCCCAGAAAAAAATTTTGGGCTCGAAGACAAATTGCTATAGATGAATTTTATAGCCCCCATTATAGCCCTCTAAGTCAGCTTTAATTTGATATATTATGGGCCCCGTGGGTCAACTGATGCTACCACAAACGGCCATTTGAAGCCCAAGTACAAAAGCCAACTCTATCAAATCAATGGGCCTAGAAAAAAATCTTTGGGCCTGAAGATGGACTATTATAGACAAAGTTTATAGCCCCCATTATTGCCCTCTAAGTTAGCTTTGATTTGATATATTATGGGCCCCATGGGTGAAACAATGCTGCCACAAATGTCCAATCGAAGCCCAAGTGTGAAAGCCTACTCTATCAAATCAATGGGCCTAGAGAAAAATATTTAGCCCCGAAGATGGTCTACTATAGACAAAGTTTATAGCCCCATCAAAGCCCTATGAGTCATCTTCGATTTGATATATTATGGGCCCCGTGGGTCAACCGGTGCTACCACAAATGTCCATTTCAAGCCCAAGTATAAAATCCTACTGTATCAAATCGATGGTCCTAGATAAAAATATTTGGGCCCGAATATGGATTGTTATAGAAAAAGTTTATAGCCTCTATTATAGCCCTCTCAGTTAGCTTTTATTTGATATATTATGGGCCCATTGATCAACCGATGCTGCCACGAATGTCCATTTGAAGCCCAAGTGCAAAAGCCCACTCTATCAAATTAATGGGCCTAAACAAAAGTATTTAGGCTCGAAGATGGACTGCTATAGATAAATTTTATAGCCGCCAGTACAACCCTCTGAGTCAGCTTCAATTTGACATATTATAGGCCCCATAGGTCAAACAATACTGCCATGAACATCCATTTAAAGCCTAAGTATGAAAGCCCACTCTATCAAATCCAATGGCCTAAATAAAAATATTTGGGCTCAAAGATGGGTTGCTATAGATGAAGTTTATTACCTCCATTATAGCCCTCTCAGTCAGCTTCAATTTGATATAATATGGGTCCCGTTGGTCAACCGATGCTACCATGAATGTCCATTTAAAGCCTAAGTATGAAAGCCTGCACTATCAAATCCATGGGCCTAGACAAAAATATTTGGGCTCTAAGATGGGTTGCTATAGAAAAAGTTTATTGCCCCCATTATAGCCCTCTCAGTCATCTTCAATTTAATATATTATGGGCCCTGTGGGTCAACCGATACTGCCACAAACGTCCATTCGAAGCCTAAGTATGAAAGCCCACTCTATCAAATCCATTGGCCTAGACAAAAAATTTTAGGCCTGAACATGGTCTGTTATAGACAAAGTTTATAGCCCCTATTATAGCCCTCTGAGTCAGCTTCGATTTGATATATTATGGGCCTTGTGGGTCAACTGATGCAGCCATGAACGTCTATTTCAAACCTAAGTGGAAAGGCCCACTCTATCAAATCCATGAGCCTAAATAAAGGTATATGAGAACAAAGACAAGCCGCTATAGATGAATTTTGTAGCCCCTATTTATAGCCCTCTTAATCAGCTTTGATTTGGTATATTATGGGCCTCGTGAGTCAACCGATGCTGCAAAAAATGTCCATTTGAAACCCAAGTGTGAAAGCCCACTGTATCCAATCAATGGACCTAGACAAATATATTTGGGCTCGAAGATGGACTGCTATAAACAATGTTTATAGCCCTCTTAGTAAGCTTTGATTTGATATATGATGGCCCTGTGGGTCAACTGATGCTACCATGAACGTCCATTTCAAGCCCAAGTGCAAAAGCCCACTCTATCAAATTAATGAGCGTAAACAAAGGTATTTGGGCCCAAAGATGGACTACTATAGACAAAGTTTATATCTCCCATAATAGCCCTCTCAGTCAGCTTTGATTTGATATATTATGGGCCTTGTGGGTCAGTCGATGCTGCCACAAACATCCATTTGAAGCCTATGTGCAAAAGCCCACTTTATCAAATCAATGGGCTTAAATGAAGGTATTTGGGCCCTAAGACAGAATGCTATAGACAAAGTTTATAGACCCTATCATAGCCCTTTGAGTCTGCTTCGATTTGATATATTATAGGCCCCGTGGGTCAATCGATGCTACCATAAACATCCATTTGAAGCCCAAGTGCTAAAGTACACTCCATCAAATCGATGGGCCTAGAATAAAATATTTGGGCCCGAAGATGGACTACTGTAGACAAAGTTTATAGCCCCTATTATAAGACTCTGAGTTAGTTTTAATTTGATATATTATGGGTCTCGTGGGTGAACCGATGCTACCATAAACGTACAATCGAAGCCCATGTACCAAAGCCCACTCTATCAAATCAATGGGCCTAAAGAAAAATATTTGGGCCTGAAGATGGTCTGCTATAGACAAAGATTATAGCCAACATTATAGCCCTCTGAGTCAGCTTCAATTTGATATATTATGGGCCTCGTGCGTCAACGGATGCTACCACGAACATCCATTTATAGCCCAAGTGCAAAAGCCAACATTATAACTCTCTGAGACAGCTTCAATTTGATATATTATCAGCTTTGTCATCAACCGATGTTGCCACGAATGTCCATTTCAGGCCCATGTGTGAAAGCCCACTCTATCAAATCCATGGGCCTAAACTTCATCTATAGTGGTTCATCTTTCGACCCAAATATTTTTGTTTAGGCCCATGGATTTGATAGAGTGGGCTTCCGTACTTAGGCTTCAAATGGACATTCGTGACAACATCGATTGACCCACGGGGCCCGTAATATATCAAATCAAAGCTAACTGAGAGGGCTATAATGCGGGCTATACACTTTATCTATAGCCATCCGTCTTCAGACCCAAATACCTTTGTTTAGGCCCATGGATTTCATAGAGTATGCTTTTGCACTTGGGCTTCAAATGGACGTTCGTGGCAGCATCGGTTGACCCACGGGGCTCATAATATATAAAATCAAAGCTGATTTAGAGGGATATAATATAGGGGCTATACACTTCATCTATAGCCATCCATCATCGGACCAAAATACCATTGTTTAGGCCCATGGATTTCATAGAGTATGCTTTTGCACTTGGGCTTCAAATGGACGTTCGTGGCAGCATTGGTTGACCCATGGGGCCCATAATATATCATATTGAAGCTGATTGAAAGGGCTATAATGGGGGATTAAACTTCATCTATAGTCATCCATCTTCGGGTCCAAATACCTTTGTTTAGGCCCATAGATTTGATAAAGTGGGCTTTTGCACTTGGGCTTTAAATGGACATTCGTGGCAGCATAAGTTGACCCACGGGGCCCATAATATATCAAATTGAAGCTCATTCAAAGTTCTATAATGGGGGCTACACACTTCATCTATAGCGATATGTCTTTAAGCCCAAATATTTTTGTTTAGGCCTATGTATTTGATAGAGTGGGGTTTCACACTTGGGCTTTAAATGGACGTTTTGTGGTAGCATCGGTTGACCGATGAGGCCCATAATATATCAAATCAAAGCTAATTTAGAGGGCTATAGTGGGGCTATACACTTTTTCTATAGCGATCCATCTTTGGGCCCAAATATTTTTGTTTAGGTCCATGGATTTGATAGACTGGGCTTTTGCACTTGGGATTCAAATGGACGTTCGTGGCAGCATCAGTTGACCCACAAGGCCCATAATATATCAAATTGTAGCTGACTTAGAGGGCTATAATGGGAGGTATAGACTTTGTTTATAGTGGTCCATCTTCGGGCCGAAATACTTTTGTTTAGGCCTATAAATTTGGTAGAGTGGGCTTTCACACTTAGGCTTCAAATAGACATTCGTGGCAGTATCGGTTGACCCACGAGGCCCATAATATATAAAATCGAAGCTGACTGAGAGGGCTACAACTAGAGCTATACACTTCCTCTATAGCTATCTATCTTTGGGCCCAAATACCATTACTTAAGCCTACGGATTTGATAGAGTGGGCTTTCACACTTGGGCTTCAAAAAGGACATTCGTGCCAGCATCGGTTGACTCACAAAGCCCATAATTTATCAAATCCAAGTTGACTAAGAGGGCTATAATGGGAGCTATAAACTTCATCTATAGCCATCTATCTTCGAGTCCAAATACCTTTATTTCGGCCCATTGATTTGATAGAGTGGGCTTTTGCACTTGGGCTTCAAATGGATGTTCATGGCAGCATCGGTTAACCCACGAGGCCCATAATATATCTAATCAAAGTTGATTTAGAGAGCTATAATGGAGGCTATACACTTTGTCTATACGGTTTGTCTTCGAGCCTAAATATTTTTGTTTAGGCCCAAGTATTTGATAGAGTGGGCTTTCGCACTTGGGATTTAAATGGATGTTCATGGCAGCATCGGTTGACCCACGGGGCTAATAATGTGAGCTGACTCATAGGGCTATAATGGGAGTAATAAACTTCATCTATAGCAGTCCATCTTTGTGCCCAAATACCTTTGTTTAGGCCCATGAATTTGATAGAGTGGGCTTTCACACTTGGGCTTCCAACGGATGTTCGTGGCAGCATCGGTTGACCCAAGGGGCCCATAATATATCAAATCAAAGCTGATTGAGAGGGCTATAATGGGGGCTAAAAACTTCATCCATAGCCATATGTCTTTGGGGCCCAAATACCTTTATTTGAGCCCAAGGATTTGGTAGAGTGGGCTTTCACACTTAGGCTTCAAATGAATGTTCATGGCAGTATCGACTGATCCATAGGGCCTAAATATATCAAATTAAAGCTAATTCAGAGGGCTATAATTGGGGCTATATGCTTCATCTATAGTCGGTTGTCTCTGGGCCCAAATACCTTTGTTTAACCCCATGGATTTGATAGAGTATGCTTTTGCACTTGGGCTTCAAATGCATGTTGTGGCAGCATCAGTTAACCCACACGACTATAATTTATCAAATTAAAGCTGCT